>JAODAL010056704.1:0-23125 GCA_025379985.1 Phyllomedusa bahiana | reverse complement strand
GATCAGCTCCGCTTCAGCCTACACCGTCGCCCGAGTACCACCCGCACCACCAGGAGACCCATCCTATCCCTTCTCCATCCGCCAGTTTTGGGGACGACCTGCACGCCTGTACAGCGGCCAGTCCTAGCAGCCAGCCTTCTGTCTTCAAGGTTTGGGAGCAGAAGAAACACTTTAACCAAACATCCCAAAGCCAAAAGCCTGAAATGTCGGCATTGCCAGGCTTTTGGCCTTGGAATTGTTTGCACTTTCAGTCTGGTGGAACACAGATGGGTTCGCCACGTCATGGGGGGGGCCCTTGCTGCCCCCAATACCAGATGCCAGAGCGAGGCATTTCTTTGCCAGAAAGCCGTCCCTGCCCTGGCCAGCCACAGGTCATCTAAAAATTTTCAAGGCGTTGTCTGTGGCATCAGTGGCCGGTAAAGTCCATCTGACACGACACATGGACTACTAAGCACGAGGCAAGGCGCTATATCTCTGTGACAGCTAACTGGGTTGAGTGAGGTGGATGTCTTGGGGGTGACGGTGGCTCTCAAGCTTGGCGCACGCTCTTCAAACCGCTGGGATGGTGCAGGGTTTTTCCCCAAGGGTCTCTGGTGGCATCACGTGCCCACGAGAACCAGACCGTGTTGAAATTAATCTGTCTTGGAAGACCATCCACACACAGGTCAGGAGCTGTGGACAGCTCTCCGCAAACATGAGAGACTCCGAGCGCGGGCTGGGTGGCCAAGAACCTTGTGCCAGGCCATCCCTTGCCTGGACAAAAAACAAAACAAAAAAAAAAAAAAAAAAAAAAAAAAAAAAAAAAAAAAAACAAAAAAAAAAAAAAAAAAAAAAAAATAAAAAATGTCATGAACTTGACGTCAGAAATTTCTAAAAGAGCTACCCCAGGTCTGGACTGCTGCTGAGGGAAGGCTCAAAGTCTAAGTTCGCACTTCCCCGTTCGCACCCTGCTTCGTTTCACGCCTGGCTGCGTCTTGGAAAAGGGGGCGTTCAGCTCGGCCTCCCCATCAACCGTCTCATTGTTGACGTTGGCAACACACTGGAATTCCACCCTCCCACATGCTCCAGCGATTGTGGCAGCAGCGCAATGCAATTTCGCTGAGTACGAAGTGACACATGGCCTGACAAGCAAGCGGTGCGGGACCTGGGGTGTTGAGCCACGAGAAGTGGAGGCAGGTGGAAAGAGCTCTGCACCCCCATCCTTGCCAGGTTTTTTTGAAGAAGCCACCAACATGGTCAGTGAGACAATGCCCTTGTCAGCAGCGCATTGTGGTATCTTAGTTCTGGAACGATCGTTGGACACTCTGAAACAACAGGTCACGCCAGCGACGGAGGAGTGCATGGAACAGATGCGGACACAGAGCCTTTCTCTCCGTCAAATCCAAAAGGCCGAACAGTTTCACAATTTCTTCGGTCATTTATAAGCAGTGGTTCGGGGTAAGGGCTAGTGCAGTGGCGCATCAGATTCAGGGTGTTCATCATCTCAGGCAAGCAGGGCTGTGTGTTGAAGCTGTGCAGAGGAAGCGGAGGAGGAGGAGGAGGTATTGATAGTCACCGAGTTACCGATGTCACCTGCCTTGAAAGAGGTTGGGCGGAATTTGCAGCAGAGGAAGAGAGAGGAAGTTCAGTTTGCTAGTGCCCTCGACACCAGAGCCTTGGGAAATCAAGGACCTCCATCTCTCACATGAGTGCTTGGATGCTCCCATTTCCTCCAACATTATCCTGCATTAAGGCCATCAAAATGAACAACAGTTATGGGTGGCCACCCCTCCTGGATCCCCGGTACAAAACCAAAACTCAGACACTTTCCTTCCCACCCACCCCAAATGGAGAGTAAAATTGCTGAAAATGGAGACCTTGCTGATTGATCAAATGGAGACTTCTGTTGCGGTCTGCTTTCCGTTCCCCAAATGTCACGGTGGAACAACATCCAGCGACGTGGACGAGCAGTAGAGTGCCAAGTAGCCGTAGCAGGCAGGCAGCAGCAGCTGCAGGCAGGTTGAACAAGGCAGAAGCCTAATGGGTGACCTTTGGCCAATCTTTATTACCACCCTCTCCAACGCATGCAATGAAGGGCACTCATCCAACACACAGAGAACAGCTTAAGATCATGGTGCAGACTATCTGCATCTCAACACGATGTTTTTGGATGTGTTCCGGACCCAAATAGACTTATGGTATCCAATAATTGACGAATGGCCCCAAGATCGCTCTCCACGCCATAGAGGGTGTTGGTCCGATGCCCCAGCAGCCTAGAGTTCATATGTGAGCGGACCTTCAGCAAAGCTGGAGGATCATTACAGACAAACGCATCGGTTTCCACAGATAATGTGGATCGTTTGACTTTCATCAAGATGAATCAGGCAATGGATCTCTGATGATGTTGTGGCCCCAATTGCCGAGGTCACCGATTAGTTTGCCGGTCTCATTCACATTCCTCTTCAAAACAGAAATGGTTCTCTTGAAAACTTTTTTTTAAAATGATCATTTCTTACTGCAATTTTTATTTTCTCTTTTTCCAACAGTTCATTTTGCTGGTTTTGCTGTGAGGAGACTGTTAAAAGGTCAGCAAGGTTTCATGACAACACCGGTATTTCATTTACTTCAACTTTATCTTAAGGGAAGTTATTCGCATTGTCAATGGTATTGAGGTCATGTTGCTGTGTGAGATACAGCTATAATTATGGTCCTTCGGAAGAGGAAATGTGGCTTATAAGTGACATTTCTCCCTTCACATTTTTAATAGTGGCTGAGAAGTTCATATTATAATTTTTTGGGGTCATGTTGCTATGAAGATAAAGCAATTAATCATGGTCCTTTGGAACAGATATGTGGCTTGTTTAAGTGGCATTTCTCCCTCCACAGGTTTTTAATAGTGGCTGAGAAGACATTTATAATTTTTTGGGGTCCTGTTGTGTGATGATACATCAATAATCATGGTCCTTTGGACAGAAAATGTGGCTTCTAAGTGGCATTTCTCCCTACAATTTTTAACAGTGACTGAGAGTCATTTTTTAATTTTTTGGGTCATTGCTGCTTTGAAAATGCAGCATTATTACAGGTCTATTATAAAAAAATAGTTGTTTCTAACAGGACATTTGTTCTTCACAATTGTCCAAAGTGGCTCAAGGGTCATGCTTTGATTTTGGGGGCATTTTGCTGTGACATGCAGCTATACTACAGGTCTATTATAAAAAAATGTTGTTTCTAACAGGACAATTTGTCTTCACAATTGTCCAAAGTGGCTAAGGGTCTGCTTTGTATTTTTTGGGGACATTTTGCTATGACATGCAGCTATTACTACAGGTCCCCTATTATAAAACACATGGTTGTTTCTAACAGACATTTGTTCTTCACATTGGTCAAGATCTGGCTCAAGGGTGATCAGGTGCTGTCAGAAAAAAGGAATAGGTAGGACAACTGTAATGGACAATTATTGCAATAATGATTGTTTTTGCAAGATCTTTAACTTAGCTATCAATCATGTATTAGAGACAAACCCATTAAATACAATTAAAAAAGAGAAACAAAAGGATCATGGTGGGATTACATCCTATTTTAAAATGTTGTTTTCTAGAATATAAGCTACTAAAAAACTTGCATGTACAAAATAGCTGGTTAAAAAAATTCCTCTGAATTGTACAAGGGAGGTACAGGAAAACTTGACCAGATGTAGGTTATTCAGAGGACATGGAGTATGGAGCACGGCAGAGAACAAAGTAAAGAGACAATGTTCCTCCAGCACGTGAGTAAATGAGAAAAAGATGCCAAGTAAAAAGGGCACCTGGGTGGAACAGGAGCTGTTAACCACAGGTATTCCAAAGTGAAGCTCAATTGGTCCGCCACTCATACGGAGGGGAAAGCGCTACCCAGGACAGGGACTAAATGGTGGTGAAGACTCCTTTTTCCGCACTTTTTAATCTGGGGGGTAATGCAGGTTTGGGGCTCCTTGCTGTGGCCCAGGACGCAGGTATAGTCAATGCCAGTGAAACTAAAATGGTGGTTGAAAGATCCTTTTTCGCACTTTTTAATTGGGTCATGCAGGTTTGGGGTCATGCTGTGGCTAAGGACAGGGATAGTCTTTGTCCAGTGAAAACTAAAATGGTGGTTCAAAGACTCCTTTTCCGGCACTCTTTTAATCTGGGGGTCATGCAGGTTTGGGTGGCTCATGCTGTGGGCAGGACAAGGTTATAAAAGTTCAATGTCCAGTGAACCTAAACATGGTGGTTGAAAGGACTCATTTTTCCGGAAACTTTTTAATCTGGGGTCATGCAGGTTTGGGGGGCTCATACAGCTGCCATTCCAGGACAGGGATATTCAATGTCCAGTTCAAATAAAAATGTTGGTTCAATCATACTGGCTTCTTTTTTCCTTATTCTTTTAATGGCATTTTTAATTTGTGGGCTATGATGGGTTTAAGGCTCATGAAGTGGTGCAAGTAATGGGATGTGAATGGTCCTGTGATTTTTTTTTCTGTGGCTTTTATAAACCTAAAGTGGTGTTGCCTTAGTTGTTATTCTATCATACATGAAAAAACTTTGAGATCTCGGTTCACATTATTTTGATAAAAGATGTTTAAGCTGCCCACGACTTTCAACGTGATCTCAAAATCGGGCAGTCTATCCTATACTTGTACCTCTCATCGAGAAATCAGGCCTCACGCTGGGTCCAACCGACTCCATTATTCAGAGAGGAAAAAATTAAAACACCCAACCTGCAAGCTGCCTTCTTACGACAGCCTGTGAGAGTGGTGCGGGGACAGAAACACAAAAGGAAGCACCCTTTCTTCCCATATAGGGTTTAAACATCAATGTACACCAAGTATAACGTATGTTTCTGCCACACAAAAACATTTCTGAAAAATAGTATGCAAACCTGGGTGCCACTGGACAGGGCTGCACGGCACACAAATGTAATTATTGACATGTACGCCACAACAGACCGCCAGCCAGTGGCACATTTCTGCAAAAAAGGGCAATACACTACGTGGAAATCCCTAAAGAAGCATTTATGCTATCTATCATACATGAAAACAAACTTATGTACGATCTTTCGGTTCATATTTTGAACCAAAAGGAGTATTAAGCTCGCCCACGAAGGTCTTTCAAACGTCGATCTCAAAATCGGGCAGTCCTATCCTATCTTTACCTCTCAATCGAGCCAATCAGGCCTCCCGCTGGGTCTTTAGGGATTTCCACGTTGTGTATTGCCCTTTTTGCAGAAATGTGCCGCTGGCGGCGGTCTGTGTGTGTACATGTATAATTACACTGTGTGCAGC
This sequence comes from Phyllomedusa bahiana, assembly GCA_025379985.1. Lineage (NCBI taxonomy): Eukaryota > Metazoa > Chordata > Amphibia > Anura > Hylidae > Phyllomedusa > Phyllomedusa bahiana. The sequence continues at coordinate 17,847 of JAODAL010056704.1, read as the reverse complement.
AGCACTGCACGTGGCACCCAGGTTTGCATACGTTTTTCAGAAATGTTTTTGTGTGCAGAAACATTACGTTATACTCGGGATGTACATGATTTTAACCTATATGGTGAAAGAAAAAGGGTTGCATCCATTTTGTGTTTCTGTCACCGGCCACTCTCACTGGCTGTCATAAGCAAAGGGCCAGCTTGCAGTTGGGTGTTTTTTATTTTTTCTCTCTGAATAATGGAGGTCGGTTGACATCTGCGGGAGCTGATTGGCTCGATCTGAGAGCGTAAAGATGGATAGGACGCCGATGTATGAGATCACGTTGAAAGTCGTGGGCAGCTTAAACTCTTTTGATCAAAATATGTGAACCCTGAGAGTCTCAAAGTTTTTTCATGTATGATAGATAGCATAATGCTTCTTTAGGATTCCAATAGTGTATTGCCTTTTTGCCTAAGATGTAGCACGTATCATTGACTGTTGTGGATGTATAATTTCCAGATTCTCCAGCCCTGTTTGGTTTAAGAATGAAGGTGTTGTTGCTCTCCCATAGACTTTAATGGTCATCGGTCATAATCTATCATCGACCATCGAATATCTTGTCGATGATGGAGACAAGAGGAATCCTACAATCAGCGAGTTACTGCCACACCACTAGAGGTGGGAGACAGAATATGGCTTAAAAAGTATCATCGCTCAGATAAACTGGATTCTTTTGTGGGGAAACCTGAGCCATACACTATCCACGGCTATACCTTTTCTGAATCGGATGTCTACGAAGTCAAGAAACCTGTTTATGAATGGCTCCTCAGACAGTTCCATCGAAATAGGATGGGAAGTTGTGTTAAAACAATGAAGACCTTCTTGTCATGTCATCTTCCATTTCACAGCCACCTGTCAGAGTGGTACGCCCTTCCCAGTGGTCCAAGTTCCACCTAAAGTGTATTATTGGAAGGACACTCTGGAGCTACTTCGTTTATTCATCCCTGGATGCTAACAGTGGGTACTAATGCTGTATCAGCCATCAAAATTTCAACCCACTGTCTGCTCCAATTGGACGTCTCTGTTCCTGTTTCACCTGCTACTTCTGTCTATGTTCCAGCGCCAGTCGAGGGCTCACATCTGCTCCTGCTCCAGCATCTGAAGAGCGAGATCCCATCGCTGAGACGGTCTGAGCGCTCTACAAAAGGAACTCTACCTTGGCCGCTACAAGAATAACAGAATGTATTGTCATTTCTAGTATATATCGTTTACCTTACATATTATGTTAGTCAGTAGTTAGTAAGTTCACGTAAACGTTCAAGCTCAGCAATGGTCTTATACCAAGCACCTTCTTTATTGTTTGGACTTGTCTATATACAGCTATGGACTTTTGGACTGTTTGGTTGAAATCTAATAATGCCTTTTACAGAGCCGTTCATGGACGAGAGTATATTGCCGACAGAGACTCCTATCGCGTATTTTGGCAACAATTTCTCAGTTCAATGCCTAAGTTTCAAAGTTATTATTGTAATGTAATTTGTTACTATTATTGCATTTGCCAATGGTTATGTTTATTTTCTCCTAGTAGTTCCTCTTTAAACATAGTCGGCAAGGACGGCTCACCTTCAGAGGGAAGTATGTAGTGGCCTGAAAAAGAACATGTTCTGTCGGCCTGTATCATGACTAGCTTACAGCCACTAACAATTTCGCTCTCTTGTCCACTCTCTATTGCCTGGTTTACTGTGAGCTCATATAATTTAGTCCAGATATTTCTATATTTGTTCTATCTGTATTGTTTGTGTGTTTTTCCTACCCAGTATTTCTTGCATTTACTTTGCCCACTGTTAGAGCAACAAAGGAGTTTAAATCAGCTTAGTAACCTGATTGGATAGTGGCTCAGCCATGTTAGCCATTAGGGGAGCTCTTTTTGCAGCCTGAGAATAACGGTCTGAGCTGGAAAGTTCAGAAGCAGGAGTGCAGCACTAGACTCCAACAGAGAGCAAACAGCCTGGCTTGCGCATAGAATCGTTTCAACTTCTAACTTTAACCTGTATACAGCAAGCAACGAGGATCTTCCCCCGGGTTACTTCGGTTTCCAGTAGGACTAATAATATATATTATGTAAGAGCCTACTGTCAGTCAGAAGTGTGTTGAGGGTCCCCTAACTACGACTAATTTTGTCCCGGCTTTCAATGTCAGTGGTCCATGCGTCTTCACCTTAACCAGTGTGCGTTGGCAGCGTCACGTTCCAGTCTCAAGCTCAGTATCTTCTGGACCCGTGCTCATCAGCTGTAGGTCTCACCCCTCCTGGATCAGGTCTGTAACAATCTTTTACTACCCTACTACTACTCCCAACATCTCAAGATTCTAAATAAATACTAGCCTTCCAGAGCATACCTGGCATCTCGTCTACAAGTACTAAAGTGCTTATACAGCTCCAAGACCTATTATCACTAATTGCTCCATTAACAAAGCTGTATTTTACATTGGGCCTACCCACGGGACAGATCTGTAGCAGTGTTACTATGTATTATACCAACTGTTCAGCTTTTAGTTAAAGCATGTTACCTCAAGCCTACGTCTTGCTGTGGACTGTACTTCAAACTTTGGGCGTTGTGAGGGGTTTGGGTAGCAGGGAACATTCTGGGTCAGGCAGGGCCTAGGAACAAGGGCCACCATATACACTCGTGCCATACCATCGCCCGTGACAACCTTAAAGGCACCCTTCTGTCCCAGTCACCCGGCTTGTCAGCAGTTCACGCTAGATAAAATCCCAGGTAAGCTGGTCAATGCACAATGCCCACATCAGGCCACCAAGTTTTGCCTGCTGTGGGGAATGACACCACTCAGCGTTCCAGGGCACTGGTAAGGCCATTCCCATTCTCAGGGAAAGTGAGTGTTACCCATCTCCATCAAAGGCCAACCAGCTTTCCCGGGACACGATAGTCTGATTCTGCACCAATATGTAGGGTTTCTGTTTTTCTCTTCTTTTTTTTCTTTTCACCATTTTCTTTTCCGGACGACGACAGATTTGCTGGGCTACGTCAGACAAGCGTTGTACCATAGTCTTCAATAAAATGACATCAAGCTCCATTACGAATCACTGGGACTTGGTTTCAAACCAGCAGTGCTTTTTGTCAATGCAAGGCTGACACTAACCCCCATCACTATTACTTCAGTACTCAATGTAACAGGGGTACTGGGAAGAGCCAGGTTAAATAAACACTCCCTGACACCTGCCCTCATTGACAATTTTACTAAAGAAATAGATGTAATGTTGGTCCAACATAATCCAGTTAATCTGGTAGCAAGTGTTGAACTCCGTCCCCTGCATCCCTGAAGGTCACGGCTGTGACTGATCATCTGGGAGTGCAGTGGATGCAGTATTAGCCACAGCAAAACCTTCGAGGGTTGGTCCTTTGGTTTCCCCCGGGTATTGTGCCTTTAAGCTGTGACCAGGACCATTCTTAGATTAATTTGCACTCAGGGCAGGGTAAAGAAATCCCCCTCCCTCCCTCCAACATGAACATGTTGCCAAAATCACATTGTAGTCCACGCAAACTCAGATTTTGAGGTTGGATTTTAGCCCTTTACCATCGCAGCCAAATTGGCCTCCCTGACAGAGCTCCATTTTTGAAATCTGGACATGTCACTTTATGTGGGAATAAATTTTGATTACTTTTTACCTATCCATGTGATTCAGAGATTGTTTTCTCGTGACACATTGTGCTTGTGTTAGTAAGTAAGAAAAAAAAAGACTTTGCCAGCTTACCACCTCCACTGGAACACAATGCCCAGATCCACTTGGTCAGAGTGTAGCATCCAATGAACGAAAATACGATCCACGCAATTCCAATGTATAGCAGTTAAAAGCACAAAAATTTATTTAAATCTTCATAAAAAATATATGTATGGTCATAGGCACAATTAGTAGGACAAGCAGCCGTGTAGAGACCCTCAAACTGACGTGTTTGGGGGACAGCAAAGCATATTCCCCTTACTCATAGCATACAAGTATTGATTGAACTCTGTTATTTATATGTTTAAGGCATGCTTGTGTTAGTAAGAAATTTTGGTCTAAACAATCCTTGTTTATTTGTGAAACATCAAAGTATCGTGAAAATGGGGATAATTTAATAGTCATTTTTCATATTTTCAGGAAAATTTGCATTTACATTATAATATAACAATATACATTTTTTTAGGGACCAGTCTAATTCTGGCATGGCTTTGATTGTCCTGTATGTTAGCTACCCCCATAAATGACTTCATCTAAGAAACTGCCCCTTAAAGTATTTAAAACAGCATTTAGGAAGTTTATTAACCCTTTAGGTATTTCACAGAAATTAAAGAAAAGTGGAGATGAAATTTCAGTTTCACTTATTTTTATTTTATTTTTTTGCAGATTTTCAGTTATTTTTCATTATTCATAGGAACGCAGTAGATGAGACCAGGGAAATGCAACTTAATATTGATTCACCAGATTCTGCTGTTTTCAGAGATATCCAATATGTGGCCCCCCAGTGCGCTATTTGGCTCATCCAACAAGCCTCGAATAAGAGGAGCACCTAAAGGTGTTTGGGGTCTCATTGTTCATTACGATTTTCTTTAGGTGCCGTTACAGGTTGCGGAGATTTCTAAGGGTGCAAAAACTTAATAACACCCCTAGAAGTATTCAATATTGGAAACTACACTCTTTAAGGAATATATCCAGGAGTGTAGTGTAGTGAGTATATTGACCCCACAGGTGTTTCACAAATCTTTTTTAGCAGGTGTTTCACAAATGTTTTTTAGCAGGTGTTTCACAAATGTTTTTTAGGTTGTGTAAATGAAGAAAAAAATTTTTTTCCAACAATCTGCAATTTTACCTGAAAAGGTGTTTTTTTTTCCAGAAGTTCGCCGTGTGGTATAAATGACATAATAACTTTACAATGCGGATTGGTACAATTACAATGATTATGCTGTAACAGCTGCATTTATGTATACTGTGCAATGTTATGTTTCTTATGTTATGTAATGCTGCCACATCTGGCTAAAGGTTTCATTGTTTTTACATCTGTGTTCCTGCTCCTTTAACTCAATTTTCCCACTGATCATTGTTTTGCTCGTCTTCTCCCCTTTCTTACATCAGCTCCTGTTTCTTCTCTGTCATCCATCTTGTGAGCAGACTTCTCATCTTCACTGTGATGTAGGATTGTGTTTTGACCACATGGCATACAGTTCTTCAAGGTAAATCCATTAAAAAAACTGTACCTTAGCAACTCCAATTACATCCTCTCTATTGTGCAATGGACAATAAGCTGGAACGTATTGTCAGGCGAGTCACTGTTACCATTAGACTTTACAAGAGGATGCTCTCACAAACTCTAGGGACTTTCTCTAAACGTTTATCGTGTGGCAGAATCGTCAAAACACAGTTGAATCTGCAGTGACTGCAAGACCCACACAGTCTGCAGAAGCATGAGCTGTCCTCCATCTTAAGGCAGCACACAGCGTCCTAACCAGGTGACAAAGATGCAGCTCCATCTTAAAGAGTCAGTACACATAAACAGGGATTTACAATGCAAAAAATCTCTAAAAAGGTCCTCTGTCGCTGCATCTAGCAAAATGCATTCGTGGCACCTAAGACTCTGACAGGCAGGAAAAAAGAGTCCATGTTACCGGAAGCAACAAATTGCAGTTCTAAACGTGTCAGCAAAGCCACGACAAAAGATTAGAGAGAACTTTGATATTAATAATGAAGAGATCTGTGATAATCTTGATGGGGGATTATGGCAAAAGAACTGAACACTAATAGCAGGCATATCACGCTATGACAGTGACACTTAACGTTAACCACAACATTTGAAATCTATTATCTGCAGTATGAACACTACCAGCGGCTGTCTGCCTAAGCATATCACATTCTGAGTAACGCTGATTTTGAAGATGCCGGCAGCAGAACTAGCTGAGATGAGAAACTATACTCCAAACAAAAGACGCCGTAAGGAAAGCGCCAAGATAAGGCAGAACTCCACCTCGCACACCTGCAAGAGGTTAAGCTCTCATCAGTCTGCCTCAAACCAAACGTTCGTTATCATCTTCAAGAACTTCCGCTCCAGAAGTCAACATTGATGACAAGATGATAGAAATCCGTGATGCGCAGAAGAAGCTGGCATCAGAAGTTCTTTGCCAAGAAGGAAGCAGAAATGGCTCAAAGAAGCGAAGGCAGTAGCCAGAAATGCTCAAAGGACAAGCACTAATGGCTCAAAGACAGGCGAAGGCCGAAGCAGAAATGGTCAAGACAAGCAATAATGGCTCAAAGACAGGCGAAGGCAGAGGCAGAAAAGGCTCAAAGAAAGCAGAGACAGATTCCCATCTAAAGGAATCTCCATATGGAAAAGGAGGAAGCAGCCGCATTAGCGCAGCTAAAGGTTTTCGAAACAAGGAATTAGTCGCCAAGACAACTAACCTAGATGCCCATCCATGCAGAAGTGGTAAGATCCTAGCCGACCGCCACCGCCAAGTAGTGCCTAAAGCATTCACCTCCTGCACACTGCTATGTCATATGCACCAACGTCACTTCAACCTACCACACTGCTGTACATGAGAAGCATCTGAGGATGGCACCTACCAGACCCCCCCCCCCCCCGCCCCCCCCCCCCCCCCCCCCCCCCCCCCCCCCCCCCCCCCCCCCCCCCCCACCCAGAACAAAGTAATTTCCAGCATCAACAAGGCATATCCTACAGAGGCTAAACCGCAGCTTAACCCTTATAACATCATTTCATCCTGATTCATTCAGCCCATTTTCCAGAGAATCTTCACATCCCTGGGATATCACAAGGTAATTTGGTGAGCTAGGTGGGACGATCGGTCATGTCGGACTTTGTAGATATATTGATACGCAGGGAGTCTGATAAAATTAGCTCTCAAAGTTCGATGACCATGCTGAAAATTACAGAGCTTGGAAATCTACCTTCGAAGAAGTAATCAATCATTTAACCTTCACTGCCAAGAAGAGCTTGACTTTGCTTTGTTAACTGGTTAGCCCTGATTCTGCGGAACGAGTAAAGACATTGAGAGCAGTTATGCAGGCCACTCAGAAGAAGGTCTTGCTGCTGCATGGGAAAGACTTGTATCAGACTTACGATGTTCAGAAGAATATCAGAAAGTGCCTTATTTAAGAGACTTCATACATTCCCAAAGATCACAAAAGGGATAAACCGCAAGCTTCAAGAACATGAGCGACCTCTAAAGGAGCTTGAGATGGCTAAAATGGATCCACGTCTGTCTGGGTGGGTTACCTTGATATAGCCACGGTTGTTAATCCAGTAGTGTCCAAATTACCAAATGGCATGCAAGATAAATGGGCAGGACATGGGCTCCAGATACAAAAGAGAACACCAACAATGTCCTTTCCTACCTCTCCTATTTTCCAGTTCATCAGTGACCAAGCTCGGAAAAAGATCCCAGTTTTGAATTCAAAGAATCTGCTCTACCAGCTTCATCATCATGCTCAAGGTATGAAAACCAAACAAGCAAACGTAGAGACTTTAGGGGAAACTGTATCTGTTAGGAAGACAGAAGTCCATTCACTGCATCCTCACCACACTAGTCATGACGTTCCTGTCATAAAGACAAGACCCTAATGTACGTGGTCCTATCCACAAAAGACCTCATACACTGAAGGGAATGTCGTGGGTTTAGGGCAAAGGTTTGCAGGAACGCAGATTACATGCTTAAGGACTTGGAGCTGTGTTACAAGTGTTGTGCTTTCTTAAACCATTTTGCAAAAAGACTGTAAGGCTGTCATTCAAGGTGCACTGTATGCAGTATTGACAAACATGTTGCAGTATGCATCTACCTATTCCCTGACAACCCACAACTTCAAGCAAATCTAAAGCCGTCACAAACGCATGGCGGGGAGCCATCAGCTCAAGCTTCAGTACTTTACATGTCTCCTACCCTCCTGCATGGAAGTATGTCACAAAGAGGATGGCCCAAAGTGCTGTGCTAGGTGTGTCTAGTGAGTGTCTATCCAGAAGGGCAATCAGGAAAAGGCCACCTAGGGATGTATGCAAATTGACGAACAAGCAACAGGTCTCTAGCAAAGCTAAGGTTCTTTGAGATCTTCGGTATAAAGGAGAAGTAATACAATACACCCTTAACAATTGCTCAGGTAGCATACTGACCCTTTGGCAGAAGAGCCACTGGGTTCCTGTTTGCCAACTATTTTTGGGGGTCCTGTACGGCTTTAAAGAAAGGAAACATCAATGCTGTATTTTATAAACCCTATCTAAGTCAATTCGTGTTAAAAACCCTCATATTATAGTTTAATTTAACCCTATCTTATGGTGATTACAATCTGTGAGGGGTTAATGGCCATAATATTGTGTACATGTGTGTTTCCATACGCTAAGTTTGTTTATAGAAAATACCAACGCTTTCTCCCTTATAAGAAAAAACAGATATCCATTTGAGGACGATGATTGTGCGAATTGGGCATTCAAGTTTGGGCCCGGCGATTCCATGTATAATCTTTTCCCCCAAACAAACCCGACGGATTTTGGGACTACATGCCCCCAAAAAGAAACGGACTGAAACAACCAAAAACCCTTCTTTCTGCCTGGAAAACTATTTTGAACCAATAGAAAAAACGTTGTGCTAAATCCCCTCTATGGACTGTCCCATTTGCGCAGGCCCCCCCCCCACGCACCCAATAAACTAGGGGGTGCCACGCTGAAAAAAGGGAGAGGAGTCCCAGGGAAAAGGTTGGCCAAAACAACGCGTCTGACTTTTTTCTTTCATTTGGCCGGCCCGGGGCACTTGACACTGATTTGGAGTACCGGAGTGGGAACAGGAGATAAAATTGTCGTTTAAAATGAACCTTTGAAAAACTTGGCCCCTTGCAGAGGGGGATTTTTGGATAAGGCAGATCCCAGACCCCCCAAAACCCCCACGAATGGCTGCGAGTAAAAAACCCGGCAGCATCAAACGGGGACGTTACCCCACGAGTCCGGAAATTTGATACATAATTTATGTTTTCTACTCCCTTTGGGCCCAAATTTTGTTGTTGTCGGGTTAGTAATTTGTTCCCCTTTCTGTCTGTGGGGGGTTAAAAAATAAAGGGGACTGCCCAAAAGTAAAAAAGGACTGTACTGCCCAAAGTCCCAAACCCCTTTTGTGAAAATGACGGCGGGGTTAAACGGCGGGATTTCATTTTGAAATTTCACTGACCTTTTTCCCCCCCGGTTTTTGGTTTTCGTTTGAAAAATTGCAAAATATACCCTCGGCGGCCCCTTAGAAGATATGAGACTCTTTTTTTCCCTGTGTTACTAAAAGGACAAAAGGCTCAGGTTGTTTAGCAGTTTTTTGGGGGGCCCGGAGATTAAAAGCAAAAATCAAAAATGGGGGAAACTTCTGGGGGGTTTTGGGAATCCCCGGGGGGGTTTTTATTACTGTGTAATTTACGGGTGCCCAGGGGTTGGAACGGGACTATTTTTTAAAGGTGGGGTTAACTTTTATTTTTTGATAGTGTTTGAGCTGAGAGGGCTTTTATGGGCACAAGGGGGGGCCACACTTTGGGGTAGTATTCACCAGGGAAAAGAGGAAAGAGGAGGATATCATCATGTTTAACATGTTTTTAAAAGAGAAAAATTTAAATTACCACAGAAGCTGAGACTTTCCGAGGAAAAATATTTTGCTCGAAAAAGGGAAGATATAAATTTAAAACATAGAAAAGTATCGGGCAAGTTGTGTGACAAGGGATGGTTAAAACATGGACAGGGCCCTTTTAGAGTTTCAAGGGGGAAATGCAGGGAAAAAAAAGTTTTTTTTTGAAGGGTTTAGGGGACGGAGGGGTTTTTAGACCGAAAAGTTTTTACGGTTACATGAAAAAGTCCCATTGGGGGTTTTTGGGTTCTAAGATGGCCGCCGTGGGCCTGCGCCACCGCCCCCAAAAATTTCCCCCGAAAAAGGTCCCCGGGAAAGGGGGGCCTTGAGTTTTAGTCGGGAAAAAAAAATCCCCCATGGGGGGGGAAATTGTTTTGAGTCCCGTGGGCTGCCCCCAAAAAAAGCCCCCAAAGGGGGGCGACGCCCGAAAACCCCCCCATGTCCCGGCCCCTTTAAAACCTTTTTGTAAACCCCCCCCCGGGGCCCGTATTCAGGGGCCCCCCCCCCACCCGCAGAGGGGTGATCGGGCCGGGGCCCCGAACCTGTGGAACCGCTCCAGGGGCAAAAACCCCCCTCCCCCCCCCACCGCAGTGTTTGTCCTTTTGGGCAGAAGAGGATGAGACGCCTGCTTCCCGGGGCCAAATAAACCCCGGGGGAAAGGGCCAAAATGCCCTTTAAAAGAAAAAATTTTTTTCAATATAACACAACCAGGAAAGGGGGGCCCCCATGAAAGGGTTTGGCCAGCCATCCCCCCCTTTTTCTTTTGTAGGTGAAAAACCCCCGTGTGGGATTTCAAAATTCCCTGTCAATGGAAAACCCTTTCTATTTTTTTGGTGGACACTGGTTTGGGCCCAAAATCTTGATTTTAGGCCCAAAGGGCCCCCCCCCCTGGGGTCCAAACTCCTCTAAGATACTTTCTTTATTGGGGTAGAGGGTCGCAATTTATAAGTCGCCTCTCACCCTGCCTTTTTAAAAAAGCTGGTCCCCTTCCCTGACTTGATGTTCGGGTTTTCCCTTTTTTCGACACCTGCCCTGTGAATCTACATTTGGGGCCCGGGGCCCCCCCGACTCTGAGGGGACAATTAAAAGTTACCCCCAGAAAGGGATGGAAATTTTAAAATGGTTTTCCCGGCATCTGAAGATGGGGTAGCCCTTAACCCCTGTGCCCTTAAGGCCCTTTCCTGCAGTTTTTTTATGTCCCTAAGGAACCCCTACCAAAAATTCCCCCTACCATTCTAAACATTACCAAAAGGGCGCATGCACAACAGGAAGCAAGCTTTTGGGGTCTACAGGCACCCGTCCAAAAGCTCCAAACCCTTTTGGGCCCTTCCAGATCAACCAGCATTTCAATCTATTTGTTTCAGAGTAAAGGGGGACACCCTCTGGAGTCCCCAACAAGACCATGCTGGGAAACAACGCCCCCTTTGGGGAAAATATTAGCACTCCCGGAAACCCGTTGTTCGATAAAAGCCCCAACGCTTGAAAACTGTTTCACGCCGCACAAAATTTTTTTCTGGAAAAAAGCCCCAGACATGGGCGGGCATGATGTAAATTTTTCAGGCCCCCCATGACCTTGGGTGCTGTCCTACAGCAACCTTTCCGAAGATAGACTCATCCCGCGCCATCTACCTTTCAGTGCCCTTTACTAACGCCCCCCAATGTGTCTTTTTTAAGCGGTGCACTGTTTTGAACCCAGCCACTCTTCTTCCACGGCGCAGGGGGGGGTGAGGAAAGTTGAAGACAAGGAAAAGGGAAAAATCAAGACCTTATTTCCTTTAACTTTTCTGGCAGAAGAAATCACACACCACTACGTGGTGGGCTGAAGAAATTTCCCCCAAAAGGGGTCTCAAAACCCGTGGACAGATTGGGTTTAAAATATGCCCATGAAGACGGGGGGCTTTTTCATTTCAGGGTTTTGCAATAACCACAGAAGATGAAAAAAACCTCATTGGGAGAAGGGCCTCTGGGCCCCCCCACCCTTTTCAGCTCAAGTTTCAGAACCCACAAACTCTGGAAGAGGGGCCCGCAAAATGGTGAAGGCAAGACTTTCGGAACATAGGGGCTGCTCCAAAATGCCTACGGCATTCACACGAATTTTGGGACTTTAAACGGAAGAATAAAAGGGGGGTTTTAACACAGCCAAACCCCTGTGAAGCTTTTCAGTTTCAAATCAAGTCCCTACTGTAGCCCTTGAACTGCCAAACCCAAGGGGGGCATCCCGAAAAATTCAAGGCTCACGGTAAAAGGAAAAAGCAGGGAAAACCAGGGGGAAAACCAATTTCCGCAGACCAAGCAGCCCCAAAAACAAGGGCCCTAGGGGCCCCGGTATCCAAGTGGGCTGGAAACGGGGAAACTACTCCCATTATGGCAATCACCCGGAAAACTCAAAAAAGAGGGTTTTCAAGGATCAGGAACGACCAAAACCCGGTGAAGACTGGAAACCAGGAATGGGACCCGGACCGGTTTGGGTTTGAAAGAACAAAAAACCTGGCCCCTTTCCAAGGGGGGAAAAAAACAATGGAAAAAAGGGGAAAAGGGGCCACTAGCAGGGAAACCCAAGGAAATACAATGGACTTGTTTGCCTCCCAGGGGAATGTAACCCCGCTATTGCGCATGGGGCCCATGGGGCCAAATCCCCAGAGGAAGAAAACCCAAACATTGGCCTATGTGCAAGAAGAAAATTTTTTATGCCCCAGGGACAGCTCCCTTATTGCAGCCCTTTCAATAAAGCTTGTTTCAAAAATCCCGTCCACCTGGGAAAAACCCCTCCCCCCACGGGTCCCAAATTCCCCCTGCAGAAATTGGCGAAAACCAAAATTAATTTCCCCTTTAAAAAATCCAAGTGGACCCCATCCAGAAGGGCCCAAAGAAAAAGGGGGAAAATAAAGAATTTTGTCTTAGTGGAAATGGACAATTTTTTTCAAGGGTGGCCAGCGCAAACCCAGTGACCCCAAAATGGGCCTCCCAAAAAACGGGAAAGAAGTTTTAAAAAATTTCTGAAATAGCTTTTTCGATTTTTAAACCTTAGGTTTATCGAGGGCCCAACCCCGGGGTTTTCCCCTTCCTTTTTCCCCCCGGGTTTTCCCCGGGTTTATGGAAAAATGTTTTGGGGTAGATTTGGGCCTCCACACCCCGTTAAACCAAACCCCAAAACTCTGTGAAGGTAGGAGGGAAAGAAAAGGTACGCTGAAGAACCCAAAATTTTGAAAATGACCTTTATTCCCCATTTCCTTGGAAAAGGAAAATTTCCCCCAAATTTTTCCTCAAAAAAATAACACAATCCACAGGGAAAAAAATGGCCTGAACCCCCCTTTTTTAAATTTTTTTTTGGTAAAACCCCCCCCCAGTGTTTTAAATCAAGAAAAAAGAGTTAGGAAAAAAATTTGTTTATAGAAAATGCCCAAATTTTTGATTTTTAATTGTCTAAAGAGTTTTAAATAATTTGGATGCAGCTTTTTTGCTTTTTCTTCCGAATCCAAAAAGGTGAAATTTTTTACACGAAATTCAAACCAAAAGGGGATGAGTGTTTTGGAAAAGGCCCCTTTAAAGAAAATTTCAAAAACCCAGATTTTGAAGAAAAAAATTTTACAGTGGTTTTTTCCCCCCGAATGCGGGCAAAATGAAAGGGAAAAACCCAAATTGGAAACCCCGCCTTCACTTTCAAAAGGGACCCCCCCACTAGGGTTTAAAGCTCTTGTATAACCCTTTCATGTTGTGTGGGAATTTTGGGAGGGAGTAAGGGGGGAAACAAACCTATTTTGGGTGAACCCAAGCCCAAAAGGTTAGACTTTCTCATTTGATTTGTGTAATTTTTTTCCTCGGGAAACCGGTTTGTAAGGGTGGGTTCAATTTAAAAAAAGAGAAGCTCTCAATCGGGGGGGACAAAAAAAAAAATTATTTGTGTGGGGGAACCCATCTTGGGAATGAAAAATTTCTACTTTAAAGGCCGATTTTGGGATGGGGAATAAAGGGGGAGGATTTGGGGGATATAAGCCCCCAAAAAAAGGGGGGGAAACCCAAAGGACAAAAATGGGAAGGGCCCGTTAGTCCGGGTTTACCTGTCCCGGGCCCCAAAACAACGCTTGGGCAATTGGGTTTTTTCCCTAAAAAATGTTAAAACCCTCTATTTTTTGGGTTTTCGAGAAACCCCTGTCAGGGAGACCTGGGAAAATATTTTCCTTGGGGGGGCCCATGACAGGTCTCTCAACCCCCCCATTAGGCCCTTTTTAAGAACTTAAAAAAAATGTTTTAAAGGAAAACCCAAACCCCACACGACCCCCCACCCCCCCGCCCCCTCCCAAACGGGGAAAGGCGATTTTTTCAACAAGCGTAGGGAAATTTTAGTCCCTATAAAACCCCAATATAGATGGGAAAAAATGTCTTTCTCCATCGAAACAAACATCCCCCCCGAAAAATCTGTTGGGTTTGAAAAAGGTAAAATTCACTATTAGGGCCCCAAAACTACTGGTTTTGGGTGTCTGGCTTGTGCTGGAACCAAAACCCCACATTGGGAAAACCCCCCCATAAACCATCTTTGTGGATTAAAAATAATTGCAGACTGTGTTTTCCCAAAAATACTACAGGAACAAAATAAGACAGGGTGTGAAGATTTTTTAAAACCGCTTTTTAAAATTTTCCCAAACCCCAAAGGGAAAAGCCCTCCAGGAAGGGGATGGTATTACCCCGGGGGAAATTTTTACTTCTTTTTCCCCCAATGAAAAACCGTCCAAAGACTTCTCTTGGAATTTCTAGAAGGAATTTTTTCAGGGGGAAAAACAAACCCCAAGGTGAACTCTTTAAAACACACAGGAAACTTTCTAGGGGTCTTCTGGTTGTGTGGAGATGGGGGATTTTAAAAAGCAATTAACCCCCCCAGTGGAAAGGTCAATTAAAGCTGGTTTAAATTTTTCCCCTTGGGCCCTTTTTGAGCCGTCCCATGGGATCTGGTTCCCCATAAACGACCCTTTCCCCAAGGAAAAAAGAACAATCCAAACTTTGGGGTCGAAAGGGGTTTCCCCAAAGTCTTCATCGATGGGCCCTAGGGGGGCCCATAGGGGGGGCCCAACCCTTTAAAAACCCAAAACCAGATAGCAGCAGGGGTTTGCCCCTCTTATTCCCCAGGGTCCAAATCAACAAAAATGTAATTGGGGTTTTTAATTTTTTTTAATTTTAAAAAAACAGGGGGTTTTTCCCAAATTTCAGGGAGGATGGATTCCCCAAAGGGGTCTACGAGGGAGCTAAAGGGCCCCCAAAACCAAAAATGACCCCGCAAACCGATTTGGCCCAAAAAACATGGTTTTAAACCGAGAAAAAGGGGGAGTTTTGGTAAGGGAGGAGAGGGGAAAGCTGTACTTACATCCCAAAACAAAAGGGGAAAGGGAAAAATTACCGTTGCCCTGGGGGAAAAAACAGGAATTTAAAACGAAAGGGAAATTAAGGAGAAAATTCCCGGAGTGGAATTTCTTCCGGGCTAAATTTGGGTTGGGTGGGTTGGGGCTGGAGGGTGGAAAGGGAAAAGGTTTTCAACAAATTGGTACAATTTTAATGGTTATTTTTGGTTTGGTTTTTTCTGTTTGTTCTTTGCTGTTGTGTCCCCCCTTTTTAAAAAAAAAAAAATTTTTTAGCCAAAAATACCTCTGGAGGAAACGGGGGTAAGTTTTTTAAGCAAGAACAGGGAAACCCCTGATTCATGAAAAAGATAGAGAAAATTCCCCCATATCCAATACAGGAAAATGCCCCAAAAACCCGAATAATCCAAATTTAAATTTTGGGGTTTAAAAAAACGGGAAGACCTAAAAACGAAAGGTTTGGTTAGTGGAGGGGGAAAGGCAAAGGGGAAATTTTTTTGATGAAATGGCTCTCTGTGAATCCCCAGGGAAAAAACCCCAAACCCCATCCCCCACCCCCAAAAGGGGGTTTAGCAGCTCCCCAAAAAAAATCTATGGTTTAAATTTAAAGTTTTTGGTATAGGGAAAAGCTTGGCATTTTAGGGGGGGAAAGTGAGGGTTAATGCTAATAAAGTGTAAAAAGGGGTGTTTCCATAAGCTAAAAAATTTTTTAAAGAAAATTTAAAAACTTTTCCCCCTTATAAGACCATACAGATATCCCTTTGAGGACGATGATTGGCAGAATTGAGGCATTCAAATGGCCCCGATTTCCCGTAAACTTTCCCGCCAACAACCACTGAGTTTCGACTCCCTGTCCCAAAAAAACCACTGACGATACAACCAGAAACCCTTTATCTCCCCCGGAACTACTTTTAAAACCCAATTTGAGAACTTTGTGCTCCAAAACCCCCCCCCTATGGACTGTCCCACTGGCAGGCCCCAGCCCCCTGTATCCCCCTATAACATTTTCCGGGTGAAAAAAAGGGAGGAGGGGCCTGGATAAATTGGGCCAGAAAACGCTCTACACTTTCTTTCATTGGGCCGGCCCCTGACTTAGACAAAATGATTTTTTAAATTTCCGGGTGGGAAAAGGAAACCAATTTTCGCTTTTTGACCTTTAAAAACATAAAAACTACAAGAAGATTGTGTTATTAAATTTTATATACTTTTTTGGGGTTAACATAGATTTAAAAAAAAAAAGGCCCCGATAAAATAGGGTTTAAAAAAAGGGAAAAGGGACGCAAAATATGGATTAAAATACTCACATCACATCCCATATATGGGTCAAAAAACTTTATTTAAAAATCTTTTAAGCATCATCTTTTTTGGGATCGCTGGTAACCGGAAAACCCGCGACGATAGAGAGATAATCCCGAAAACAACAACCCTGACGGGGGCCCCCATATTTAAGGGCCCCAAACTTACCCCGGCATCTTATCCCCGCAACATCTATCAAAAAAACATCAGCTGGGAGAAGGGGGGCCAAACAAAATAGAGAGATTTTACCTGGGAAACCACACTGTGGCGTTGAGGGCCCGGGCCCTTTTAGCCCACAGGTACAGCTTTCTTTTAAAATTCGCACAAAAATTTTCCCCCCCCTTTTATCTTACTTGAAAAAAATGCCTGCGTAACCAAGTTTAGCAAACGACAGATCAGTAATTTTCCAGTATAAAGCCCCCCCCCTTCAAATGGCCATTCCCAAGAGGTTAACCTGGGGACTGGAAAAAACAACCCATGACTTGATGGGTGTGCACCTGGATTCTCTTTATTTTTCCCCCCAAACCCTCGCTGGGTAGTAATTTTTTTAGACCCCGCGCAGAAATATGTGGGTTAATCAGTTCAACCCCCCCTCCCAAAACAACGAGGCCCCGATAACAACCCTCTTTGTCAAAATTTCTTTTTTCACAAACAGTTTTTTCCCAAACGGGTAGGAAAATTTTTAGTTTTTGGGTCCATTATTCTTTAAGAGATACTGACAAATGGATTCCGGGTGGTCCCAAAAAAATTTCTTAAACACTAAAATTCCACCCTCCGGGCCATCCACAATTTCCCTATTTTATCTATTTAAAAACACCATAAACCCAAAAGGGGAAAGGCTTTTAGCAAAAAGAGCAAAAAAAATTGGGTATAAGAGAAGGAATACACCCTTGTACAGCAGCATAATGCAAAGCCCCCAAACGCAAAAATAGCGAAAATACTCCTAAAAAAAAAATTAAGCTAAATTAAACCAAAAATCAGGCAACCAGGAAAATAAAAAAATCCCCCCAATTTTTCCATTACCCTTGTGATTTGAACTTTTATCTATCTGGGGCTTTGCAAATCCTGGGTATGATTGACAAAATTAAAAAAACAACACCTATTTGAAACTCTTGGTATCCCCTGGTGGTGAAATTTAAAAACAAATAAATCTATAGCTGCTTTAAATTCCCGTAAAATAGCTTTTTGATAAAAATTTTTAAAAATCAATACTGTATTTCTAAAGGCCCCCAAAATGGTTTGAAATTTAAAATTTTCTAAATACCAGACAAGAATTCCCTACTTTCCCAGCCCCTACGCAACTAATGGGAGGGGGTCCCTTTCAAGCATAAAAAGGGGAACCCCCAGAATTTTTTGACGTTCAAAAATAGACCCCTTTAAAAAGGGCAATAAATCCACCCTTGACCAAATTTAGAAACCATAAAACAAACTTTTATTAAAAGCTCCTTTTTTTTTCCCTTAAACCCTTTTATTTTTTTTTTGCTGACATTTTCCCAAATTTTTTTGGGATTAAAAATCAAATTTTAAAAAGATTTAAATTTTAGGGAAAGCAAAAATTTTTGAGTCTATAAAATCAAAATTTTCAGCAAGG
>JAODAL010056703.1:0-23127 GCA_025379985.1 Phyllomedusa bahiana | reverse complement strand
TTTTGTGATGTCCAAAAGGGGATTTTTGGGGGTTTTTTTGGGCCCTGTGTGTTAAAAGGTAGGGTAGTCAATGTCCATTTCACTAAAATATGTTTCAAAGATACTTTTTTGGCTTTTTTTAATCTGGGGGTCACGGTTTTGAGGGTCTACTGTGTTAGGACAGGCTAGTCAAGTCCAGTTCAACAAAAATGTGGGTTCAAAGAATTTTTTTTTCCGGCATTTTTTAATCTGTGGATCAGACAGGTTTAAGGGTATACTGGGGTCCGGGACAGGTATAGTCAATGTCCAGTTCAACTAAAAATGGTGGTTTAAAAGACCCCTTTTTCGGGCATTTTTTAATCTGGGGTCATGGGGTTTTGGGGGTCAGGGGTGGTACAGGAAGGGATAGTCAATTTTCAGTTAACTAAAAGGTGGTTGAAAGACTCCTTTTTCGGCACTTTTTAATTTTGGGGGTCAACGGGTTTTTAATGGTAACGCGGTCCGGGGACAGGTAGAGTAAATGTTCAGTTAAACAAAAGGGGGTTTGAAAGACCCTTTTTTCCGGGCCCTTTTTTTAATCTGGGGGGTCAGAAGGTTTAATGGTCATTGCGGCCCAGGACGGGGTAGATAATTTTTTTCGTTAACTAAAATGGTGGTTGAAAGCCCTTTTTTCCGGGCCCTTTTTTAAATCTGAGATGCGGGTTTTGGGGCTCATGCTGTGGCCCGGACGGGGAAAGTCAATGTCCAGTTCAACTAAATAGGGTTAAAATCATACTGCCTTCTGGCACTTTTTAATCTGGGGTCATACAGGTTTAAGGGTCTGCTGTGGTCCAAGAAGGGGTTGAATAGTCTGTCGTTTTTTTCTGTGCCCTTGTTCCCTTTAATTGTCTTGCCAAAAGATGTAGCACGTATCCATTTGAGTTGTGGATGTTAATTCCAGTCTCCACCCTGTTTTGGGGGTAAGAATGAAGTGTTGTTCCTCTCCCATGACTTTTAAAGGTCTGGGGATAATCGTTATGATTTCGGATTTTGCCCCTGATAATTGCCGATATCGACTATCGAATCGATAATGATAGTTGACACAATCGCTCATCACTAATCTTTATCACTCATTTCACCTGATGTAGATACTAGAACATATTACAAAACTAAATCTTGCCTATCTTTACCCCTTTTGCACTGTTAAGCCTATACTTAATCTGATCATGGAGAAGCTACAAACATGTACATACCAGTTTGCAGGGTGAGAGAATGGATGTCATATATCTGAATTTTTCTAAAGCATTTGATACACAATATCACCTTCTGATAGCCTGTATCTGTGTCCTCTCTATGACTTGTGTCATTTTGAAAAGAGGTATATAGCGTTGTATGGAGCTGATCCTACTTTGCACTTGCAGCCTGGAACTTTTCAAGGCACAAAAGCTCTCCTGTTCGACGAAACCTTCAGCAACTGATGGCAACACAGCCTTACTGTACAAACCTGGCTTATGCCACCTCCCAGAATCCTGGGGGACTGGCAGGTTTTATCCCATTGCGGCCGTCTCGGACTGGCCCTCTGGAATTTCATCAGCCCTATCAGTCCACAGGGCAAAGAAATCCTCATCATTGTGCTGTGGGAGGGACGCAATGGAAATATATATATATATATATATATATATATAATTTTTTTTTTCTTTTATTGTATAAATGTAATGACGTAAAAATCTTTATGAATTTGGTATCACTGTTAACTCATCAATAGTGTGAAGCTAATATGTCATTTACTAACCATGGTGAGTGCTGTAAAAAAGAATGAAAACTCTACCAGGATTGCTTTATTTTGTTCATCCTCACCTTCATGGCTAGACTCACTGGAGACTAAAGATAGATCCACTGGGTCACTTTCGAGAGTTGGCATTACCTACATTGGGGAGCAACATCTAAGGAGCCCCCCGGTTTTCACCAGAGCCCACCGAAAGGCAGGTTGGACTTGGCTACAGGGACCTCCCAGGTCATTACCCCAGATGTATATAGAAAATTTTTTGTCAGCTCACCAATGTAGAGGATCTTGGGCACACTGACTAAGACTATGTAATAGTCGAAACGCGTCGTGCAACCGCATGCACTGATATTGTATCGCAATCCCCCTATCCTATAACACTATGTTTTAATGAAGTTTGAATAAATTCCTATGTTTTAAAGAAGTAGCTGCAAGCCATCTAATTTCGCTACATTTAAGCAAGCTGGAGTATATTGCTTCAAGTCTGTTACCCCAGATGTAGGTCCTCAAGACGAAAGTCAACATGCAGAGTAGCCTCGCACAACAGGAAGAGACAGACGCAACGTCAGGAAGCAGGCAAATGGTCAGGACAGGCAGCGTTCTAGAAAGATCACGTACAGCCGTGAGATCAAGGCAGGTGGTGGACAGCAGTCAGGTCAGGAATGGAGCAAGGATTTAGAAACAGGAAGGCAATGAAACAAACACTCAGGAAACATAAACAGAAACCAACAACTTGGCAAAGGACTGCGATTAACATGACTTAAAGAAGTTGTGGTTACAGGTAATTGGCAGTGCAATGGTGTGTGGGATGCTGGCTCTTTTTTTAAACAATTTTATGATATAAAAGTGGTAAAACATAATAAATTTATAAATGTGAAATTTCTGTAATGGTAGCCACAAAAAAATCTAATTATTTTTTTACCAGTATCTCATTTGAGATATGGGTGAAGAATTTGGAGCTAAAACTACATATCACAGAAAAAAAAATCACAGCCCAATGCCAAAAAAAGTGTTTTATTTGTTATTTTTAAACCCAAACAAAAACCCAAAACCTAAATTATAAAAAAAATTTAAAAGGTGAAAATATGGGAAATTCTTAAACCACGGGGGGGGTTTTTTTTTTTTAAAAAACGGGGATTTGTATGTTTGGGGATTTAAAATTTTGGTTTTTTTTTTTTTTTTTTTTGGGGGGGGTTTTTTTGTGAAAAAAGGGGTTTTTTTTGAAAATTAAAAAATTTGTTTTAAAAGGTTTCTAAAATTTAAAAAATGGGGGTAAAAAATATTTAAAAAAATAATTTTTTTTTTTGTTTTGGGGTTTTTTTTGGAAAAAAAGTTAAAAAGGAATTTTTTTAAAAAAAATTTTGAAAAATTTTTTAAAATGAATAAATTTTAAGTACCAGTTTTCCCATTTAAAATAAAAAGTATTTTGGTAAAAACAATACTTTTTTTAAGGAAATTTAAGAAATTTAAATTTTCCCAAGAAAATTGGTGAGCGTGGGATTTCTTGAGATGAAGTGGTTGAAAAGGCAAATTGAATTCTTTTGGTTGTTTGTGAATTTAGGCTTTCCCCTGCCCAAAAAATCAGAGTTAAGGGCCCTTTGGGCTTTTCCCTTTCTGAAGGGGTCTTGTGAGGGGTTTTAAAACAAACCCCCGAAGCGGCTTATTAATCATCCCGACAAAAAAGGGGCTCCCGTTTTTTTGAGCACTTGGATTACAAGTTCTACTTGTTCAATGGCTCATGGTTGGAAAGCAGAAGAGGTATCTAACTTGGTTTCCACAGTCCAAAAATAAAGAAATTAGAAATCTGAAGTGAACTTCAGAACACATCTTCAATCAAGAACCATGGCATACAAAGCAAGCAATAGATGTGATTGAAAAAAATTCATAGCTAGGTCATCAGGAGAGAGCAGGTCAGATGAGGAACAAAACATGCTCTGCCATCTTAGAAACACAACCCAGATCAGTGTGCAATTAGAGGAAGGTGATAAATCAGTAGCAGATGTCTTGGCTATGTGAGTCCCGGGGGTTTGGGATTACCAGGGCTGAAAAAAGACCTAAAGGTCAATTTTGTGACACTACTTTTTGGAACATACAGGAACTCACAAGGGAGGAAGGGCCTCCAGTAGTGTGAGGAGATGAGTTCAGTAGACTTGTTCTAGTTAGGAGTAATAGTCATTGTGGACAATATGTTTTATAGAAGACAAAGCTTGGCACAGGAAGTATTCTGGAGAACACAACCTTGGAGGTCCTTCCCTTAGCTTTGAGCGTAGTTCCCTTTAAAAATATTCTTTGGGGTAATTGTTTTTTTCGATAAATTGTCCTGAATGAAGGGGTATTTGTAGGGATGAGCAGGGAGGACAATAAAGAAAATGAAGGGGGTAGAAAGGTTAGAGTGTGGGCAGACACTTGGAGGGGGGAGAAATGGAGTGGGGGTGGGGGGGTAGACCAGTGGTTAAGGAGATCCATGTGTTGCAAAACAGCTTTGGGAAGAAAATAGGTGCCCACAACATCTTAAGAAATCTCTCCCATCTACTAACTGTGTAAAAATTCACATGCTGTCTACAAAAGGGTTTGATGAAAAACCCCATGCCATCAAAGGGAAGGGAGGAGGGGTTTAATCCCATGCTGTCAACTAAAAGGGAGTAATTTTAAATTTCCCATGGGGCTACTGAAGGTTTTAATTTTGTGATTCCATGTCATCTAATGAAATGTTGTTTATAATCCCAACCCGTTGAGGAAAAGTGTAGAAACTGGAAGGGAATTTAAAATGTTATTCCAAATGCCAGAAGTCTAGAAACCCCAAAAAGGGGGGAAAACTTGAGGCGCAAAGTTGTAGGGAAAACCTAAATTGATGGGGTTTAGGTATTGCGGGAAACAGGGCGGGGACCCCTCGCATGATTGGGTTTTCAACCTTCAAGGTTTTAATCTATTTGGGAAAAGGGACAGGCGAACAGGAGGGGTGGAGGAGTGTGTTTAAGGAGTGATTAAAGGGAAAATTTTGAAAGAGGAAAAATAGGGGTGAATTAGCTAAAGATGGGGAAAAACTTTGTGGGGGGGAAATACAAGGGGGGGGTTATGAAAAAAAATAAAATTTTTGGCATAATGTATAGCCCCCCGGGAAAATTCACGGAGGGAAGGAAAAAAACAGGTGCTAATAAAAATGGTGCGGGAAGCACAAGCGGGTCCCATTGGTAAAAATTTGGTAAAATTTAATTACCCGGGGCCATTGATGGGGTACGTTCTGCATTAACTAAAAAGGGAAGGAAGTTCCTCAATTGTGATAGGATAATTTTTTTGGGCAGTTTGTGTTGGAAGCCTCTAGTAGTGATTCTCTGTTGGATCTAGTATTTTTCTAACAATGAGAATTGTTGGAGCTGTAAAGGGTTCCCTGAAAATTGGGGTAACAGCGGACCACAATAAAATTCTTTTTATGTAAATTTGGAAAAAAAGGAAAAACCACGAGCGGGGGGCCAAAAACTTTTAAATTTTTAAAAGGGCCCCTTTCCCCTTTTTTTGACCCGCTTATGGGGACTTTAGACTGGGAGGGGGCTATTAGCAATGGGATGTAAAAGCGAAATGGGAGAGCTTTAAATATACTGGGGGGAAAATCTATTGAAAAAATATATTCCAGGGGTTTAAAAAGTTTGGCGATTAAAAACAAAATTTCCAAAACATGGCTTCTACCTTTCGGGTTAAGAGGGCAATAAAAAATAAAAAAAAAAAGGGCCCTTTTAAAAAAATTATAAGTCAAAAGGGGTTTCAGCATAGCCTTTAAAATTTTTTTTAAAAAGAGTTTAAATAAAAATCTGTAAAAAAAGTGATAAAAGCGCTTTAAATTCAAAATAAAAGGGCGGGGCCCCAAAGGGACAGCAAGACAAACCCCAAGAAATTTTTTTAAAGGGGATAAAAACCCAAAAAAAAAAGCCGAATTTGGGGGCATGTAGGCCCCTTTAAAAAAACCTGGGGGATGGGGAGCTGGTTACGGGGGGGGCCAGGAGAAGGCGGGAGGTAAAAAAATAGGTTCTCCTGCTAAGTATATACTAACAATAAAGAAAGTATTTGGGATGGAGGGGGGAAAAGGGTGCAGATGTGGGTTTGGGGGCCAATACTGTTAATAGTCTTTTGTAAAATTTAAATTTTGGGCTCAGGGGTAAAAAAAAGCCCCAAGTAAAAGGGTTAAAAAACTGAAATGGGGAAAAAGGGCCCTCCAGGCCCTGATGGCATACTTTCAAGATTTTCTTAAGGGAGCTAAAGCTGGGTTTAAATCATTTTGGGCCCCTGAAATTGATATTTAGAGATTCTTGGTAATGGTTAGTGCCAGGAGACTGGCCCAAGGAAAATTTTTATTTCCCCAAACTTTAAAAAAAGGGCTCCAAGTCTTAAAAAAAGGTAATTTAGACCAGAAATTTTAAATCTGTTGGGGGAAAAAAATTTTTAAAGGGGCTCAAAAGGGGATATGTACGGGAAAATTGTGGACGAAAATACAATATTATTAGTGATTCCCAAGCATGGATTTAAAAAGGGACAGAATTGTTTTTCAGAAAATTTGATGTGTTTTTTTTGAAGAGGTGAGTAGAAGTACGGGGCCCACCCGGGGCAGCTTGGATATTGTTTTTTTAGACTTTGCAAAGGCTTTTTGACACTGCCCCGTTTAAGGTTTGTTGGGTTTAAACTAGAATCCATTGGGTTAGCAAAACAGTGTGTAATTGGTTTAAAAAAACTGGTACTTGGATGAAATTCGAAAAGGGTGGTAAATGACCCCTTTAAAAGTGAGTGGTCCCGGTTTGTGGGGGGTTGTGCCCCAGGGGCTCATATTGGGTCCTTTTTTTATTTTATGTATTTATTAACGATATAGGGGAAAAGGGAATCAATAGAAACGGTTTTGATTTTTCCCAGATGCCCCAAAGTTTTGCAGGGTATCCCAATCAATGGAAGTGCTCTTTAAATTGCAAGCGGGCCCTGGGACACACGGGTTTGTTTAGGAAATCCTTTTGGAAAATGGGGTTAAAATGGGGTTAAATGAAAGGGTTTTCTGCATCTGGGTAAAAAATAATCTACAGGCTTCATAGGGTCCTAGGGGGGGAATCGTTGTTGAGAAAAGTTTGGGGTTTATTCTTGTAGATACAGACTACAGAAAAAGCTTTTGCAGTGTCAATAAACTTTCCCCTAAGGCAAGTAAGATATTGGTGTGTATAAAAGA
The DNA here is from genome assembly GCA_025379985.1 of Phyllomedusa bahiana. Lineage (NCBI taxonomy): Eukaryota > Metazoa > Chordata > Amphibia > Anura > Hylidae > Phyllomedusa > Phyllomedusa bahiana. The sequence goes on along the minus strand of JAODAL010056703.1, from coordinate 16,186 downwards.
AGGGGAAAGGGGTCGTTGGATAAGGATGTTAATTCTACCGCTGTTTCAAAGCAATTTTGGGGCGGGCCTCATTTGATATGCTGTTTAGTTCTGGGCCTTTAGGTTTTTTTTGAAAAAGATGTAATGGAGTAGAGGGGGGTACAAAGAAAGCAAAACCCCAAAATTATAAGGGGAAAAGGGATTTTTTTTAGTTTTTTTGAGGAAAAGGGGGTTAGTGGGAATTGGGAAAATTTTTTTAGTCTTGAGAAAAGACGGGGTTTGGGGGGCATTTAAATTTAAAATTTTTTAAATAAAATAAAAGGGCCCTAAAAAAAAGTTTGGGGAGAAAATTTTTTCACGTTTAAAACCCCTCAAAAGGGCAAGGGGGGCTTCCCCTTTGGCCCGGGGAAAAAAAGGGTTAATTTTCCCGAGGAAAAAAAGGGTTTTTTCCTGTGAAAACAGTGAAACTATGGGAAAAGGGTGCAGAGGAGCTGGTCACGGGAGGCCCGTAGATAGTTTTTAAGAAGGCCCTTTGATAACTACTTTTAAAAAAAAAAAATTTAAATGCATTAAAGTAGCTATGTAAAAATTTTCCATTCTGGCTGGGGACCCGGGTTTTGTGGGGCAGAGATGGGGTCCCACTAGGGGATGAGCGATTTTCCCCCAAAAGTTGGGAAAAAGGGCCCTGGTTTTTTTGGTTATGTCCCATCACGCGATAGTTTAGGTGACATCTTATAGATAATTTTTTATATTTTTAGCGTTTCCCATCATTTTTTGGGGGATAAACCAATCAGCTTTCCCTGGATAGAGGGGGGTGAGGAGGATTTTACGAGTCACCCCTTTGGGGGTGTATGGGGTCTCCCTTGGGGTGCAAAAATCACGTGGGCCTCGTTTTATCTATGCAACTGCATTTCATGTTCAGCTCATTCTCTGTCTATGAACTTTACAGCAGGACGTTTTCGGCGTTTTAAAACCAAATTTGCTGTTCAACAAAATCTGAGAGATGTTCTTTCTAATTTCCCAAAAAAACCTCCCCCCTAGCTATAGTTTAGAATATAAATTAGATTAGAGGAAATTTTACTTCTTATTTTTTTAGAGAAAAATTTTTTAAAAATATCTTATTCCTTTTGTCAGCCCACGGGGTGAGGGCCCGGGGGGGAGGTGGGGGGGGGGGGGGGTAGGGGAGAGGGGTTTGGAAAGGAAAAGGGGGGTTTGTGCAGCCCCGTGTGTTTTTGTGAAATTTTAATTAAAAAAGCATTGTTTTTTTTTCCATTCCCTTTTGGCCCGCAGACCTTTTGATAGGAGGTGGGAAAAAATTTTCCCTTTTTTTTTTACAGTTTTTTTTTGCAAACCTGCATGTCAGTGTTCCCCCAAAAAAAAAAAGGGATAACTTATCCCTTTTAAGGGTTTTAAATTGTTTTAATTGATGTCCCCTGGGTCTGTTTTTCCCCCAAAGAGTCATTTGTAAGCAAAATTTTGTTTACATATTTTATTTCTAAATTGCCCTGTGTATGTTGGAAGGCCGCCATATTAAACCATATAAAAATTTTTTAAAAACTCTTATTAGAGATGGGCAAAACGATTCTTTTTCAAAAATGGAATTTGGGTTTAGAATTTAGGGGAAAAATTCGATTCTGAAAAGAAGTCGAAGTTTGGGGGGATTGCCCGGGGGGAAAGAAGTGTATTTTTAATTGATAAAATGGCTGCAAGCACATGACGTTACCCTTTGGGGCCCAAAAAAACTCGGGGGGGAAAGAAAGGAGTACCTAATGACATGTGCAGAGTTTAAACCAATCAGAGACCGGGGGATTTCCCGTGACGTCACCCCACTATTTAAGTTTGGGGGGCGACGCTGGCAGTTCCAAAACTGTTCTCACTGTGCTGTGTAGGGGAAATGTTTCTCATGAATTCATTACTAAAGGGAATTTTCTTTTATTCAGCGGGTTTTTTTGGGGGGTGGGCACAGCTTGTCTCAGGACCCGTTCTCTTAACGTTCTAATTTTGATTTTGTGGGGTTTTTTGGAATTTAAAATCCAGTGTGCGTCCCAAATTTAGCTGCTATACATTTTTAATTGCTATCTGCTCGTTTTGAGCACATTGAATAAACCAAGGGTTTTTTTTTAAGCCTGTTGTTGTGTTTTATTCAGTTAAAGAAAAAGCGTTTTTTTCAAAACCAAAAAACCAAATTAATTTTTGGCTCTCCTTTCTTTTGGCAATTTAGATCCAGGGGTTTTTTTAAGCATTGTTCTTCGTTGTAATCGTAAAAAGAAACATTGTTTTTCAAAGCCAAAAAAGAAATTTTGGGCCCGTAGCATAATTTTTTATCCGGGGGGTTAATTAAAGGGCCCGTTTGTGCTTTTTTATATTCAGTAAAAAAACACAAAGGTTTTTTAAAAAGGCACATCAAGTAAAATTTTTTCCCGGCCATTTGTGGAGGGGCAATTTTATCCAAGGGGTTTCCTAGCTTGTTAGTGGGTTTTATTTGGAGTCAAATACAGGGTGTGTATTTAAACTTTTACAGATATCTTCATTAAACAGAGGGCTGTACATTTTAGAAAAAGAGTATGTCAGACTGAGAGGTGGCAGGGGTCTTAAAATGCGAGTGGCAGTTGGGACAAAAATTCCGGGGGCAGGAAAAAAAAAGGGCACAGACACAAGGGGACGTCGCAGCAGGGGTCAAATCAGTGAGGCCCGAACTGCCCTTTTAAATTTGCGGCCCCTGTGTTGTTCAGCCATCCAATGGTTCTTGATTGGGGTTGGGCTAGGTTCCCTCCACTTCCCTTTCCCAGATTGACATCTGACAACCCCAGCCAAGAGTTCGGTGGGAAGTTAGACACAACCCTTAGTTGGCATGGCCCGGGAGCAGGTCCCCGGCCCCTCACCTGTCGTCAACTCGCCACTGTCCCATCTGATTCCCTCAGCCCGAGATCTACTATGTGGTCTGGGCTCCGGGCCACTATATAGCGAGGACGAACAATTTGAGGACAGTCAGCAGTTTACTTGGCAACAAAGAGGTGGGGCAGACACCCCCTGTTCTTGCGTATTGATGTGGAGAGTGACATGGGAGGTTTTTTGCCGAGCGGTAAGCTCTGCATACCAAGACCGTTGAGGAGGACAGCAGTGACAATCAAACACTCATGAAGTATAAACGTGGTGGTTTAAATCCAGTTTCTGCATTACACCAGTTTGTATAAATGCACCGTATGGAACTTGAACGGAAGAAGACCATAACTACAGGAATTGTTTTAGGTGCTTATTTTGTATTCTGTGCCATTGTTGATGTAATTCAGTACAAAACTGAAATGGGACATAACAAAAAAGAAGCAAAAGCAAATACTGCAAAACTGGCTTTATATGAAAAAGGGGAGGCCCTACCCTGTTATCGGTGGAAAAAGGGGAGGACCTCTCCTGTTAACGGTTGAAAAAGGGGAGGCCCTCCCCTGTGAACGGTGGAAAAAGGGGAGGCCCTCCCCTGTAACCTGTTCATCAATTTCCCCCTGTTCATTAATTTTCCCCTGTTAATTTTATTTATTCCTTTTTCATCAATTTCCCCTGTTCAATAATTTTCCCTGTTAATATATTTATTCTGTTCTTCAATTTCCTTGTTCAAACATTCTGTCTGCTGTGTAAACCCGACCTTTCTGCTACGTTACCTGACCTCGAATCTCCGCCGCCTGCCTGCGCTGTTGGCCTTACCTTTGACTACAAGTTTCGTCTTACGATTCGGTACCTCGCTGCGCCTCGGCTGCCACCTCAAGCTAGTCGCGCCAGGGGTAGCGACCTGGTAGGACTCCCGCCTCAGAAAGTCCATCCTGCCTGGACAATAAAGTTTTCAGAGCAGCAAAGTTCTATTAAGGGGACAATGTCACAGAATAAATGGTCAATGATATTAGGACCACAAAAGTTTAGCTTTGCTATTGTTATGGCTTCAATCAAAACAATAGAACTTCCAAACAACCAACAGATGATGGACAAGGTCACACAACATGCACTTGTCATGATAGTGGAGTAACGGAGAGGATTACAGATGGCCACATATCTGTCATAAGACATCACAGTGAGGAGAAGACATTCAGAAGCTTCCGAGGCACCGAAGAAATAAAACTGAGTGATACATTCAATTAAAGTAATGGTCGCCCCATTATTCAGGAGGATGTGGAGCAAGTTGGGGACAATATCCATTGTTAGTAAGATATCAGTGATGGAGAGTTGTAAGATGAAGAAGTACATTGGAGTGTGGAGTTTCTTGCTGGTGGACACCAGGGTGATAATTAGGAGGTTTCCACATATAATAAGGCAATAAACCACAAGGAAAAGACAAAACTGTAAAAGTCTAAAACCATAACTGGTCTGAAATCCTAACATAAAAAACTCTGTAATCACCGTCCTGTTCTTCTCCTGCAAATAGACCGAGAACATGATGGATCTTATCCTTAGACACAAGACAATATATTATCATTACAATATTCCATTTTTCTATAACTAACTGTAAATGAAAAAAATGAGGAATAAATATACCGTAGTAGTAAATGGAATATCTCACTATTATTTATCTCCACAAAATTATGCATCCACAAGATGCTGATTTTAAATATATCAATTTTTATCTTGGCCCTCACTGGTACCCCCTGCAGTCAGCAAAAAGTCTACACAAAGAAACACTCAGGAGTCATTACATCACCAACATAAGAGTCCTGGGTTTGTATTAGCATACAGGTCATGGACACTTTAAACAACATGTATGATTTTTGGCATTAAGATGCCAAGTTTTATGCGCATTAAAGTAGCGTAGAAAATGCCTGATTTATAAACCTGATCTACTGCGGGTCATAAATCAGGCACATTGTAGAACATAAACGTCAATTCTGGCTCAGCTAAATCACTTTTAAAGTGCTCTACCTGTTCCAGCAATAATGCACTTGGATTTGCCGTACGGAAGCTATAAATATATAGCTTCCTACGGCTCTAGGGCGCCCCACCTTCCGCATGCCCCCCAAAATCAGGCACATTACAAAGTGCCGCTTGCGTTCTGTAATGCACCTGATCTTGAAGTACGGGCGCTCTGTAACATGCCTGATATAGGCGTATGGGCGATTTTACACTATAGCAATCGGGGCTGCGCTAGATCTCGAGCTTAAAGACGCGAGACTCCTGGTGCAGCCCCATTCATACATGCCGCCCTTTATGACTGCAGCGATGCCAGCAAGTACCAAGATATAAATTATTCGGAGTCAATATCTTTGTACCTATCTATCACATTACAGTGGCAGAGGGGGTGGTCCGTGATGACGTATTCCCATCAAGTAATCATAAAGTGACCGTCATGTGAAGCTACAATATATTATTTTTTTTGCTGAGTATTTATGGCTATATACTACACAGAAGAACCACTCAGAGAAAATTAAATTGGAAGCATTAATAATGTAGCAACTTGTAAGGCTACATTTATATACGGCAGAAAACACCATATTACATGTCCATTTATCCTTCACATGGAAAATACACAATTGTACTGATCTAAGAAGTTTTCTGTAAGAAAGCATAAATATACTGTAGAATTGAGATTTAGATGTAGAAAGTTTTCTGATTGGAGTCTTAAATGTACCAAAAATATAGCGCTACAAGCTACCATGAAACTTTAATTAAAGGAAAAAATAATTCAAAAGTTAAAAACACACAAACTTTATCCTGTCATCGTGACTTGTCTCCCATTGTTTTTTCCATTACTTATAGTGGGGAATTTTCTGAGATTTCGGGCATTATTAAGAAATTCTTGCCAATTCTTACATTAGATCCAATTCTTTCTGGTTGTCTCTCGGGTGGCCTTAAATACTTTGCCAGGAGGGCTCCAACACTTAGACAACGACTCTCATCTAGTTTATTTTGTACTCGTTCGGATACGTCTACTTCATGGTTGCGACCTCCTGGCTGTTTTAGATGTGGGCATGGTAGATGCATCTGTTACAGTGTCCTATTTCAGTCTTCCTCCTTCAAATCTTTCCAAACGGGCATTGATTATGTGTGGGGATGAACGAATTGATTCTAACAAAGTGGAATTCATTTAGAATTTCAGGGAAAATTCGATTCTGAATGAAACCGAAGTTCATGTCGATTCGCGGTAACGAAGCTAAAATGGCCGCAAGCACATGGCGTTACATGGGGCAGAGAACTATGGGAAGAAGAAAGGAACACCCTCAAAGACATGTGCAGACATGAAGCTAATCAGCAACTAGCAGGCTTCTGTAATGTCGCAGCCAGATAAATACGGCAGCCATGTTAAATTTGAGCTACTGGGGTGAAATACCTTCAGAGGTGTGTGTCATATATACTCCTGTTCCTGAACCAGCATTTCTTATTTTGGGATATTGCAATCTGTGCCCAAGAGTTAATGTATCCTCTTGTTTGTCGGGTAATTTGAGTAAAATCAAGGGTGTATATTTCTGCCCCATACACGCCTGAAATCCATCAACTTCAGTCTGTGGGGATATTTTAATCTGTAGCCAAGAGTTAATTTATCCACTTTTTGTGGGAAATTTTGTGTCAAATCCAGCGTTTGTGTATTTCTGCGCTACACACATTTCAAATCCAGCCAGTTCAGTCTGTTGGGATATTGCTTTCTGTGGCAAACAGTTAGGGCCACATGTATGAACCTGTTTAAGTCTAAAACTCACTTTTTTGCCCATAGGTTACAGAGAGGGTGTCATCAGTAATTTTGCATTGACATCACTAATCATTTTGCCATTCCTTTGATCCTTCAGTGTCCGCTTTCAATTGGTCAATAATCCATCATTGCTAAAGCCAAAAAGAAACAGTAGTCGATCCCAAAAAAAATCAAATGGATTATTTGCATGTCTTCTGTGTTTTGTATCCAGTCCTGCATTTGGCGACCTAAACATCAGACAATCTTGATACAAAGGACCATGTCATACTGGACTTACGGCCTCTTCCAAGACACAATTGGTTGTGTTTGTCCTTTTCATTCCTTCTGACAGATTAAAAGAAGGAAAAAAACCCGAAATAGTGGCAAAGTATAAGTGGTGGGGGGTGGAAAGATAAGGAAACCAAGGGTGCTCAGAGGTGGTCTTTTTGGCAGCCTGATTAGGCCCGAGTGGCAAGACGTGTGGAGGTGGCGCAGATGAGTGGGCACAGATTGCAAATTCACAGTGTGGGGGTGGTGGAAATATGGTAGGGCCACAGGTGGCAAAGACAGATTGTGGAAAGGGGGCAGGCATGAGTAGGCCCAAATTGGCAATTAAACGTGTGGGGGTGTGGCAGAAGAGCAGCGCAGTCGGAGAGGGGCAAAATTTCCCTAATTTTGAGGTGGAAAGCATGGTGACATAATGAAAGGTGGTGGCAACAGCAGCATCAACCCGAAAGTTACATGGTGAATTGTGGGGGGGGAAAGCAGCAGTCATGAGGGACTGAGGGGGTGAGGGGCAGCGTTTTTTTTTTTTCAAAAGGCTAAAAATGGCCAAGTAAAAGATGGGGGGGGGTTTGGGGCAAATACCAGTCCCTGGTAAAGGGGGTGGGTGGTAAAAAAGAGAAGGGGAAAAAAGTTTTTTTTTTGTGGGCATCAGGTGGGTGGCACAATAGAATAGTTGCTAGGCAGGTACCCCAGGAAAATCCAGGGTTTCGGGGGTTGCTCCAGGGCAGCTGTGTGCGGGTGGGTGCCTTCCCAAATTGGGGGATAAAGAAAGTGTTTTAAACAATCCGACTCGGTTGTGCTGATGGAGCTGGATGCTCTAGCCCCCGACCCCCCACGGCCCCATGGCAGGGTATGTGACATGAGGAACTTCGGTTGACCTGCTAGAGGATGGCGTGGAGCGATTGGCGCGGCTAACAAATACTGGATTTTCTTCAAACTTGAGTTTTTTTTTCCCCTCCGAGGTGAAAAAAAAGGCTCCCATTTTGGCCCCAGAATGGGGTCCAAGAGGGTGGAGGCCAAAAAGTATCCCTGCGGGATAGTGACTATTGGTGTCTGTCACTTCCCAGGCAAATCAGCTTTGCGCGGGCCCCCAAAAGTGACTTGAGGGACCTTGCCTCTCTCCCTATATATGCCCGTTTTTTGGGTCTTTTGCCTTTTTCCCCTTTTTCCCCTCTACTCCTTTGGGAGGGGTGGGACCTTGATGTCTTGTCTGTCAGTTCTTTTAATGGCGCTGACTTTTCCCTTGTCAGGTTGCTTTCCCATTCAGTTATTTGGTAGTTTTTCCCCCGTAACTCCCCAGAGAAGGGAAGTGGGAACGATTTAAAGCGTCGGTTCTGTGCGGCATAATAAAAAAAAAATTGTATAAGACCCAAACACGCTCCTATGAAAATTTAGTATGGGACAAGTTTAAAAACACCATACAGGGTCTTTCAGCCCGGAAATAGTGTTTTTTAAACATATTATGCGAAAAAAATTTTAGTCAAAGCGAATTTTTGAAAAAAAAATTTGAAAACTGGCAATCGAATTTTTTAGAATTCACCTCTCTTTTTAGGGTTTAAACAGTATATCAAAAGCAGTACCAAAAATTTTTTTTTTATCTTTGTTTGATGTGCCATGTAAGAAAAAGGGTAACATAAAGGTTTAAAAAAAGGGCCCCCCCCCTACCATTTCCATTTTTAATGGGTTTTTTATGCAGTAGAGGGACCCTTGGGCCCCCCCAAAACTCCAAGGGCCCCTTTCGCCGCTACCTTGACCCCCCATAGTATGTTAGGGAAATTTGTTGAATAGGGATTGGTCACACAAGGTGTTTATGCTGTGTCCCGCCCCTGCATTACAAAAATGCAGAAAGCCTCATAACTTTGGTGAAAGCTTGAAAAATTTGGGTTTTTATAAAAAAGGGGGAATTGCAGAAGGAAACTCCTAAAATTTGGAAACCTTTGGATCCCCACTTTTAAAGGGTAATCTACCATATGGTCTAAAAAAGCAAAAGACCTTTTATTTTTAAAAATATTAATTGAAAATGTCTTATTTTTTTCTATTTTGTGTTTTTTTGTTTTTTTTTTTTCCCCATCACGTGCATCAATTTAGACATTGTTTATAATTATTAAACATCGATACTTGGGGTGTTTGGTTTCACTTTTTTGTTTTTTCTTCAAACTAAAGGCCAGACTCTGGGGGGCCCTGAAACAGAAGATGTTTTTATTGTATGTCATCACCTTTGTTCGCTTCACAATAAGCCGTGGACCTGACTTCAGCTGGACATTCTTTCTATTTTGTTTGGGGTTTCCTGCATTGCCTGTGCAGTCCGTGCTGAAGCACTTGTGACGGGTGAGCTGGTTCATTTCTTCTGTGTCACATTCATATGGGACGCGTTTGTTGCATACATTTCTGTGATTAAAAATTGTTTTAGATAAAAGGGTTATCCAGGATTAAAGAAAATTCCCCACCCCGGGGAAAAGGGGACTGGTTTCATCATAACACCTTTATTGGCCCTCCCTTGGATTGTGCCACCCAGTTCCTCAAGGGCCAAAATGTCTGCTCAATTCTTTTTCAATTTATTTCCTTGTGGAAAAACTGTGCTGAAATTTAAAGAATTTACTTTTGTTGCCCCGCTCACTGGTTCTTGGGAAAATTGGGCCCCTTTAAAAAATTTCGTTTCCCCTGATAGCAGATTCCCTCAAAAACCTTACATATTGTTTTATTAAAAAAACTGTCTCTAAAAAAATGAACACAAATTTTGGGTTGAAATATATGCAAATTCTACATATTTATACCACTAATAAGAATAAATGGTTCTGCTGAGCCCTAACTCCTTTTTTAAATTTCCCTCTGGCCTTTTCTATCTAAAATATACCCTTACCCCTAATAGTTTAAACTTAAAAACCCTACTTTGAAAACCCAACTGGGCCGAGTCCAGGTCTTTTTTTGGGTGGAGGGGAAATCCTGATATTATGCTGGGCATCAACCTCTTGCCGTGAAAGAAATTAAAATTTCCAAAGTTTTTTGATGAAAAAGATAGTGCCCTATACTGCCCCCTTATCCTGGCCCCTTTTGGTTGGGATATAAGGGGGGTTGGAATTTTGTACAATTTTGTTGGGAATGTGCATTAACTTTTTGGGGGAAAAAGTGATTGAAAAAATCAATTTGGATCCCCGGGTCTATTAAGAATATCCCTTGTTTTCTATACGCTGCCCAGGTCTAATACTTGTGTCCAAAGAGAAAGAAATTGCTGTTCTTAATTGTCTCAAAAGCCTTGACCCCTAGGAGTGGAGGTCTCTCCAACCCATTGTTTTGCTGGTGAAAAGAAGATTTTTTTTGCTGAAAATGGGGGAGTGGGGGCAAAATTTGGGCAGAGTTGATGGTATTTAGTGAGGGTTGGTATTTTTTGCACCTTATTGCTTTTAAATGTATTTTTTTGAACCCCCTTGTTGTTCTTTCGGGGGTCTTAAATAATTTTTTGTCTATTTACTTGCCCCCGGCGTGTCGACACCGACATTTTTGTGCCCTTTTTTGTTATTTTTGTCATAATACAGTTTAGCCAGAAAAAAAGGGGGAAAGGTTCAAAAGTAAAGAAAAAAACTGAAAATTGAAAGCAAATTTTCCCCGATTTTCAGTTTTTGGAGACTACTTTCAACCTCTGATTTCTATACAACCAGTGTTGGGAACGCGGCTTTACCCCCCTTTTAAAGGAGTATTTGGACAGTTTTACTTTCAGGGCAAGGGACATTATTAGGGAAAGAAAAAAAAACTTTTAACCAAGAGACAAACAATTATACCTTAGAAGCTTGGGTTTTTTGTCCTGCTGGAAATTTGGTAAAAAAACCCCAATGACATTTGGGATAGTTTCTTACCATTAAAGAGCATTAAAAAACTGGAGGACACTTGATGGGAAAAGGATTGGAGGCCCAAAGGATGCAAAATCAGTGACAACGTTGAGGGGAAAAGTTACATGATCATCCTACGTCAAAATTCTATACAACAAATGTAGGAAAAAGTTATAATTTCCCATTTGTGAAAAAAGATTCATTGCCGGTTGACAGTTAAAATACCCGTATAAAAGTTTGCAAATTGTAATTGCAACATAAAAAAAATTCCCGAGCCAAGCGTACTTGTGGACTATGAGTGAGAAGGCCCAATGGACTGATGTAGAGATTTGCCCTTTTTGGGTAAACCCAAGGGGTTTTCCCCCCCTTCTTTGAGAAGGTCAAAGAATGGTTCCTCAGTGTCTGACAAAATGCAAACAAAAAAGGGAAGCATGGGGGCCGGGGCTTTCTGCTCAAAATAGAGATTTCAACTTGCACAGTTTTAATGGACATGGAAAAAAAAAGGTAACACACTTTTTGATGCACCATGCAATCCCCTGGGGGTTACAATATTTGGTCGGGGGAAAAATGTTAAAAACAAGTTTTGATCAAAAACATTTTTCTGTTTTCAGTACTACTAAGAATAAAAGAAGAGACACATGCTTCAAGGAATGGGATGACTGCACATCTCCAGATTACACCCCATAGACCCGTTTAAAAATAACCATTGGCACAGTCCTTAATCACTTTGAAATTGTTTGGGAAAAAGGGATAGAAGGGTGGAAAGCAAACCCCCTAAAAGTGCGACATGTGGGGAAACTTCTGCAAAAGGGGGAAAACAATTTGGGAAAAATTCTTAAGTAAGTGTAGAAACCCCGGGATTGTGAAAAATGAATATCAGCCAAAGGGTGGCAAATGGTTCGTTTTTTAAAGCAAAGAATTTTATTTTTTCATTTTATTTTTTAAAACTTTTTTTTTCCTATAAAGTGCTTTTTGAGCATTAAATTTGTAAAAACCCAATAAAAATTTTAAAAATGAAAATGATTTACCCCTTTAGTGCATGTCAAAGAGAAAAAATCCTTAACCCTCCCAAAATTTGCAAACAAAACACCGCCCAACAGTATAAACCCTGAAAATTTTTTCTCCCTTTCTTCCTATTCTATTTATTGCATACATATTTTTAGACACTGGGTAGTAATCTTTAAGAAGTATTAAAATTAATATTTTAATAAAAATAAAATTTTAAATGAAAATTTAAAATGTAAAAAAAATTTAATTATTTTTTAAATCATATATAACAAAAATTTAATTTTATAATATAAAATTTTTAATAAATAATAAAAATTTTTTAAAAATTTAATTAAAAAAAAATTTTAAAATAAAAAATTTTTATATATAATTTTTTAAAATAAAATATTTTTTTATACTTGTTTACTAGAAATTAAAAATATTTGTAAAAATTTTTATTAATTTTTATTATTCTTTATTTTTTTATTTCATGTATCCCTAAAAAATGTTACTCAAATAAGATTTTTTCTTGAATTTTTCCATTCTTTTTTCCAAAAATAATATTTTTTTCCTCTGCTCTCGGGGTTTTGGGGGGTTGGATGTTGATGTTAAAAGGGGCGGTCTTCACTTTCCACCGAACTTTAAATGGAAGAAATTCCCTCCCATATTTATTTTTTAAATGAAGAAAAAGATCCCGGGATAGAAGAACTCCCGGGAGATTTTCTCCACACTGTTGATGAGTCCCCCATGTCCCTTTTCCATTGGAGAAAAAATTAAAAAAATTTTAAACCATTGTCAGATTAACCCCAGATCAAATTTTTTCTGTTTTTGGGGAAAAGGGAAAAAAAATTTAACATGAAGAAGAAAAGGGTGATGTCAAAATCTATTGTACTGTTTTTTGGCTTTGGGATTTTTAAATTTTTTGTAAAAAGAATTTAAACCCCTTCCCCCCCAAATGGTATAACTAAAAGGCCCAGTTTGCTTTAAAACTTACAGTTGGGTTCATTAGATGGCGGGGGTCAGAAGCTTTTCCCCCATGGCACCCAGCAGCGGTATCTGGCTAAAATACATTTTGGGGGGATTTTGATTTGGGGTTTTTTTTTTTTTTTGGGAAAGGGGCCCATATTATAAAATTTTTCATATTTGTATCGGTTTTTTTTTTTTAAAAACCCCCCTTTGGTTCCATTTTTGACAATGCGCCCCAGTGCACAACCTGTCAATGAAAATGCTTCCTTAAAGAAACATTTCGAGGGGCAAAAGCTTTTCAAGATGTGTGCACACTGACATTTTAAGCCCGTATCCGGGAAATCTAAATGAGAAAGTGGCAAACTAGAATCCATTCCCCAATTTGGGAAGCGATTTTCGGTCACGGGACAATCCTCGAGGTGAGGGGTGGGGTGGGGTGGGCATGGAGGTGCAAAAACTGGGGCCAGAAAGCGGGTTTAACGTTAGAAAGAAGGGTAGGGGGGAAGAGTGTTGTTAGGGGGTTAGTCCGAACGGGAAAAACCCAAAACAAATTTGCAAGTTTGGCGGATAAAGGGGATGTGGCCCGGTTAAATTGGGAAATTGTGCGGGCAAGACACTACCCTGCTGTTTCCAGTAAGGGGGGGAAATAGGGTGGGGTCATTAGACAGGTTGTAGTATTTTGGGGGAACCCCTTTAAAAAGGGGGAACAGAAGGGAAATCTCCCACAAAAAACGGGATCCGTCAAACGAAATGTTTTTTAAACCTGGGGGGGGGGTTTCGAAATTCGGGGATCGGGCTGACGATTTTGGGTTGGGCGGTGAGAACCCCTTTTTAATGGTCCACTTTGGGACCAATGCCCAAAGTTAGGGGGAAATTTGGAGAGTCCTTAAAAATGTTTTCCCAGGGATTAGGCAAAAAAGCCCGGGAAAGGACCCCCAAGGGTAATATTTTAAAATTTTTCCCCTGTTCCCCGGGGGCCCCAACCAGAGAGGCAGGGGGAGGTTAGAGAGGGAATAAGTGGCCAAAAATTGGTGTAGGAAAAGGGGGGTTTTGGGGTTTTTTGGGAAACTGGGCTGACTTTGGGCCTTGGGTTTACAGACTCTTTGCTAGGGACGGGCTGCCCCCTAAATGGGGGGGGTGCAGCGTTTTTGGGGGGCCCAAAATGGTAGGAAGTGGAGGAAATTTAAACGGGGACGGGGTGGGGGGGGGGAAAACTTTTACATATAGCTTTGAAAGATAGTGAAAAAAGAGAGTGGGAAGTATTAATAAATCGGAGGTGGGGTGGGGGGGAAAGGGTTTAGCAATAGAAAAAAAAGAAAAGGGAGAAAGGAAAAAAAACGGGAAAATTTTAAAATTGCATGCTGCCCAATCCCCAGGGGGCCCTGACCAACAAAATAAATGAACTAAAAGTTTTAAAATGCAGAAAAAAATATTTAGTGGGGAAAACTGGGGGCTGGTTGGACAGAGCTACGACTGGGCGGTTAACTTATGGGGTTTTTCGGGCCCTATTTAAAGTGCCCGTAAACCCCGGGAAGGGGGAAAGGGTGTTGTCTCTATGTAAAACCCGTCTAAAAGGCCAAACTGGGGAAGATTTTGGTCCAGGTAGTGAACAGGGGGAAAACCCTTTGGGTAAATATACAGGGGGTTTTGAAAAAAATTTAAAAATTCTGGGAAGTTTGCTATGGGCCCTCAAAATATAACAAAAACCCATAGAAGATTTTGCCCCCTCAGGCAAATAAAAGAAGCATTAATCAGAATGAGGTTGTTAATTGGGGCGATTTTTTAACCCCCCGGGACAAAAAATTTGGGGAATCTAAAACCCTGTAGCTCTCCCCAAAGGGAAAAACAGGTTTTTGTTATAACAAAGTGTTTCCCTTTTTCCCAAAGGGTGCGGGAGAACCGATAGGGGAAAAGGGCCCTTTTTTAAACTTAATATTGACTAATAGACCTGCAAAAGTAACAAATTTCCCGGTTGAGGGGACCGGAATATGACCATGATTTAATAAATTTTCCATTTATCCTTCAAAAAGGCCTTTGCCCATGGAGCCACAAAAACACTAAAATTTGGGAAAGGGCTAATTTTCCCCTGCAAAAGAGAGGCACAAAATTTTTGGGGGGCAAGGTTTTTAAAAAAAATAGCAGAAAAAAAAAATAAATGGAAAATCAAACAAAAACATTTAGGCCCCCACTGGAGAGCTAATACCAAAAAGGAAAAAAAATAATTAAAAACGGGAAAAAACCCAAATTTTTGGAACAAAAGAGATGAAAAGGGGGCAATAAAAAACCAAAAAAAAAGCTTTTCAGCACTAAACGGAGGGCGGGTAAGGGGAGGGGGGAAAAAGAAGATATGGGGAAAAAAAAATAAAGTGGGTAAAAAAAATTTTTAAAGGCAGCAAAGGGGAGGGGAAAGGGAAATTTTGAATAAAAAGAAAAATTTAACCCCCAAAAATTTTTTTTTAACTATATAAATATAAAAAGTTTTAAAAAAAAGAAAATTTTTGGCCCTTTTTAAAAAATTACAGGGGGAGAGACTTTAGAGGGCAATGAAAAAAAGCAAACCTATTAAAAAATTTTCTTTTCCACTGTATTTCCCGAGGAGGAGGATAAAGTTCCTGTTGATAAAAAAAGGGGAGGAGGTAAATTCCAACAAAATTGTTTTTGTCAAACCCCGGGAAGAAGTGCGGGCTCCCCCTTGGGGAAATTAAAATAGACAAACCCCCGGGGCCCTGAGGGTAAAACCCCCGCGTGCCCTAGGGGGGGGTTAAGTATTTTTGGCGAAAAACTTTGCCTATGTCATCGGGCGATAGCAAAACCGGCAATTATCAAAAATATCCCAATAGGCGATAATAGTTTAAATCCCCGATGCCAAAAAAATTTTATGGGAGAGGAAAAAACCCCTTCTTTTTAAACCCCCAAAACAGGGAGGGAAAAGCTGGAATTAACATCCCCCAACAGAAAAAACTGAATACGTGGCTAAAATCTTAGGCAAGCAATTAGGTTAAAAAACCCCACAGAAAAAAAACCACACCTTTCATTTTTCCCTCCCCTTTGCCCAAAAGCATGCCCCAAAAAACCTAAAAGCCCCCAAAAATTTAAAAAAGTGCCAGAAGGCAGTATAAATTTTAAAACCAAATCTTTTTTATTGAACGGGAAAACCTTAAATTATCCCGCCCCGGGAACGCAGCTTTTACCCCAAACCCGCATGACCCCCAGATTAAAAAGTGCCGGAAAAGGGAAGTCTTTCAAAAACCATTTTTTTTTTCATAAACATTGAATATCCCGGGCCCTTTGGGCCCACAGCTTAAACCCCCAAAAACCTGTGACCCTTTTTAAAAAATGCCGGAAAAAGGAGTTTTTTAAACCCACCATTTTGGGTTGAATGGACATTAACAATAACTGTCCTGAATGCAGAAATGCCCTTTTAAACCGGGTCTAAAAAAAACCCCCCAGTTTAAAAAGTATTTTGGGAAAAGGAGTTTTAAAACCCCCATTTTATTTTTGAACT
>JAODAL010056702.1:0-23128 GCA_025379985.1 Phyllomedusa bahiana | reverse complement strand
AAATAAAAAATAAAATAAAAAATTAAAACATGTAAACCTGATTGAATCTAAAATTAAAGAAATAGGCCAGCTAATTTATGGCATAAAAATAAATTAAAAATGGTTTTTTTTTATGGTTATTCTATTTATATACCGACATTATGATAAATATAAGAAAGGTCTCCCTGAAAATAATAAAGAAAGGTCTCGGTATAGTTATTTAATAGATTAGTTCAGTGGCATCGTTGAGACCTTTGGGGGGACAGAGTCTGTAATCTATAAATCCAGAACATTTCTTTCTTCTGGAGTGCCTGTAGACGGTTTGGGGATAAAGTCAACCGGAGTGATATTTAAAATAGTAAAATCTCTCTGGTGAACTTCGTTGAAATGGCGTGAAACACTATGTAACAAGTCCCCTCTTTTAACACAGGCTCTATGGCCATTTAAGCGGAGATGTAAGGGTCTGGATGTTCTACCGACATATTGAAGTTTACAACTGCATGCTATAACATAAATAACAAAGGAACTTTTGCAATTGAGTGTGTGTTTAATTGGATATATTTCCTTAGTGCTGTTTGAGGTGATATGAGACCGAGCAGTGATACTGGTACAGCATAGACAGAGAGAAGAGCCTCTCAGAGAGAACTATGGATTACGTCTCCTCTCCCCGCCCGGCGAATCCGCCGGGCGGGGGGATAAGTGTCATGTGAATTACCAGCAGCGTATACGCGCCGCTGGTAATGCAAGTCAATGGGCCGGCAAAGTGCTGGTCCCCCGCTCACTCCCCCGCTCCCGCCCCGCCCCCGTCCACACGGCGTAATTGCGGGGCGTAATTACGTCCCGCAGTTAAGCCGTGTGAACATAGCCTTAGGCTAGGTCCGCACAGCATCAGAGAAAACCGTCTGAAAGTCGACGTTTTTTTTTTCCAATGCCCAAACGTGGTTTTTATCACTGTTTTTGCAAAAAATGCAGTCGGTTTTCATTTTTTTTGCCGTTGGCCCATACATTTGATTGCATGGGAAGCCGTCAACAAAACTGAAAACGCAAGCGGATTAAACAACATGTTGTTAAATCCAGTGACGGCAGAAAAAAAGCTTAAAAAAATAACCTGTGTAGACTACAAGTTGTTTTTTCTGTTGGCCATGCAAAACGGTTGGATTTTCAGCGGTTTCAAAATACTAAAACCGGCAAAAATCTGACCATTATCGTGTGCTGTGTAGACAGAGCCTTATCCTGCAATGTTACATGGGGCAGGCAAGTGATAGGCAAGTGACATACGCCTCTAAACAGGCGGATTTTGACGCTAACGACGATTTTTGAAGTGGGTCTGTCCACACAACATGGTTTCTTGGTCAGATTTTCAGACGGTTTTCAGATTTAGAAACCATCTGAAAACTGACAAGAAGCTGTCCCCAGACTTTTATGGAAAATTCGTTCAGCAGTCCACACAATGGATTTTCTTCTCAGTTTCTAGACAGAATATTAACATTGAAGTCAATGGGAAAAAACGAAAAAACAATGCTTCTCATTAACCAAGGAGGTTTTGTAATGAACTCTGGGACACGGGAGATGCTAGGGTCAAATCAAGAAGTTTCATTGCTTGCATTTATCAGCTGCAATGTGGTCTAAACAGCTGTTGTGAGGTCTGAATCACGACAAATTGTTCCATGATATGAATGGGTTAAATTACAAGCCCACCCTAACCAATGGACATACAGTATGGGCATTAATAATCATTGGAATACATTAATATTCATACTTCTTACTGGAAAGTGACCAAGATTAATTAAACTTCAAACAAAATACATGAATCCTTTATATGTGCCAAACTATAGAGAAAAAAAACAGCACATGTGACAGGAATTTACCACCAGTATTTGTACTTGGTACCTGCAAAGTAATTCAAGACTTCAGTACTGTTGAGTTTCAGTATGAAAACATCTTAAAGCAACAGAGAAAGAATAGAACAGAGCAATAAAGACAAAATGGAGTCACTTCTGGCCTAGATAGCATGTTTACTTTAACTATATATATGTATACACACACTATTCCCCTTCCCAAAAACTACACACATACTTTCAGCAAAGTCAGAAGCAGAGTTTGTGAACATTTTGCCCATTCTATGTAATTCACTCTAGGAACTACAGGTGTTCAGATCTATGTTCTCAGCAGATAGTGAGATATAGGGATGAAGGAGGGAACAGAATACATGGAGAGAAGATGGGAGCAAAGAGAAAGATTTGGGCAGACACAAGTCTACACATTACAATTTTTCCTGACCAAACCTGCAAGCTCATTGTAGCCAGAGCTGAGCCCAACCCCCGGGGCTTTATGGAAGCAAAAAAACTTTTTGGGAATATAAGAGAAAGGAGACGTTACTCGGGACCTCCCAGGGGGCCCCCCCACTGTGGCGGGGGCCAAACCCCAACACACAAACCAATAAAGCCCCCCCTGCTCGCCATGGAAAGCTTTTTCTTTTAATGCGGGAAAAGGGGGACCCGGGCATCTGCAAAGTGCCTGTTTTTGAATGCTCCAAATCCTTGATCGGGCCCCACCCCGGGGGGGGAATGGGGGGTTTTTTGGGGATGGTGGCCGGGGCGGGTCTTTAAAAAAAACCCATTGTGCGAAGTGTATACAGGGGACATGCTGCAGCCAGCGCTCTGCAGGGGGTTTCCATGGAAAACCTGCCCCCCGGGCTCTTTGTTTGGGGGCAGCTGGCAGCCGGGCCCAAACAGGAAATTTAAGAACCCCTGGGTTAAAGGGGCGTCCATGGGAAATCCCCCCACTGCTGCTGAATGGGGGAGATTTGTATAATCTTCTTTTGTTTTGGGCTCCCTTGTCCCAATTTTTTCAGCAACACAGGGAGGGGGGGGCCCCCGATTTTTCAAACCCATGAAAATTTGATGCCCCCCCCCTTTTTTTTCCCTTCTTCTCCCCCGAATGTTTCCCCCCTTCCTCTCCAGGTTAATTATTTCTACCCCTCCCTCTCCCACACATTTTAGGGGTACACTCCTGGAAACGGGCATTTAGGGTCAACACAGAAAATGGGGACAAAAAAACTGGGGAAAAAAAACAAAAACCTAAAAAACTGCTTTTAACTTTAAATTTTTTTGCCCAAAGCCCCCTGGGTTTTTCTGATGAGTTTTTCCCGAGGGTTTTTAGTTTTTTTGCCGTGTTTTTTTGGAGGGGTTTTTTGGGCAGTTTGAAAATGTATGCAAAATTCATAAAACCTTTTTAACACGGGGGCATTTTTTTTAGCAGAAACGGAAAAAAACCAAAACCCAAAAAAACGCCAGTGCTTTACATAATTTCCCAATAGTAGAATTTTTTTTCCCCCTTTGCTCTTCTTTTTTTTGCAAACATATTAGGTTTCAGCCCCCAAAATGGATGATGGATCCATTCTAAAACAGAAGGGGAAGAAGGGAAATGGTTAACGGTTTTTCATTGTTAATAAACCCTTGCTTTTGATATATGTGGTTTTTAAACACTTTCCGTCTTTTTAATGCGTTTATTTAACGGGGGGAGGACGCATTTGGGGCTCCCCTTTTTTAAAATTTTGAAAAAAACAGTAAAATGTTCCCGGCATACTTTTTTAAAAATGGTATGAAAAAGGGGGAAAAACAGACCCTAGGGTTTGGTGCCCAGGTTGCAAAATGTAACTTTTGTATCCTTTAAAAAAATAGAAAAACCCACCCAAAATAAAATAACAAGAAAAAAAAAAAGGTGACAGACAATGGAAAACTATAAAAAAAAATTTAAAAAAAAAAACCCAGTTTGTCAAACAAAGCTCCCAAAAAAAGTTTTAATTTTTTGGCATATTTTTCAAACGAAATAGTTTTAAAGGATGGTCAAACGCAGGGGCCCACCAAAGCCAAAGTCAAAGGGGGCCCTGTTTTCAGAAAGTTTTTTCCCGGGGTTTTTAGAAAAATGAAAAATGCTAAAAATTGCAGTGAAGACAGGACCTTAGGCTATGTTCAACGGCTTAAAAGGGGGAAATATTTCGGGTTCCGAAAATTACGCGCCAAAGGGGTTGCCCAAAAAAACGGGCTAAAAAAGGGGCCCATTATTACGGTTTTCCACAGTCCTCATAGGGGGAATATGGTTACGTCTCCTCTCCCCCCCCCGGGCAAATCCGCCGGGGGGGGGATAATTGTAAAGGGGAAAATTACCAGCGGGGGTTATACGTGCCGTGGTAATTGGAAAGGGTCAATGGGCCGGCGAACGTTGCTGGCCCCCCCTCCCGCCCCCGTCCACACGGCGTTAAATTTAAGTCCCGCATTTAAAAGGGCCGTGTGAACATAGCCTTAGGCTGGGCCCGCACGGGAATCGGGGGAAAAACCGTCTGAAATTCACGTTTTTTTTTCCAATCCCCAAAAACGTGGTTTTTATCACTTTTTTTGGGCAAAAAATGCAGGGGTTTTTTCATTTTTTTTCCCCGTTGGCCCATACATTTGATTGCATGGGAAGCCGTCAAAAAACTAAAAGGGCAAGCGGATTAAACAAAATGTTTTTAAAAATTCCAGTGACGGCAAAAAAAAAAGTTTAAAAAAAATAACCTGTGTAGACTACAATTTGTTTTTTTTGGCCTTTGCAAAAGGGTTTGGAAAATTTTTCCAGGGTTTTCAAAAAAACTAAAGGGAAAAAATTTGACCTTTAAATCGTGTGCTGTGTGGGACATCCCCCTTTTATTCTTAAATGTTACATGGGGCAGGAAAAGTATGTACGTCTCAAATCGGGGCTTTTTTTTTTAAGCCAAATTTGGGCGTTTTTTGGGGAAGGGGGTCGGGTCCACAAAAACAGGGTTTCTTGGTCAGATTTTCAGAGGGTTTTTCAGTTTTTAGAAACCATCGAAAACGGGAAAAGGGAAGCTGCCCCCAGACTTTTATAGAAAAATTCGTTCGGGCAGTCTACACAATGGATTTTCTTCTCAGTTTCTAGACAGAATATTAACATTGAAGTCAATGGGAACCAAGCAGAGAGTGAGTGAACAGTTTTGTGTGCGTTTTTTCGAGCAATTTTTGCACTCGGAATACTATTCTGCTTGAAGAAAGTGCCTAAAAACTGCTCAAAAACAGGACAAAATCGGTGAAAAAAAACATTCAGAAAACTAAAGCTGCTGAAAAAAAACGACAATTTTTTGTGTCAAAAAACTTCCCAAAACTGGTTGGAATGGACGATTCCGCTGAGCTCAAAACCAAGCAGATTTTGTCCTTTACCGTGTGAACGAACCGCTTGCAAATCTGCTTAAAAAACCGCCTGATTAGGGTATGTTCACATGCCATTTTTGGCCCTTTTTGTGCGTTTTACGCACTGGAAAACAGCCCAAAATCAGTCTCAGACAAGTTTCAAATCATTCCTCATTGAATATAATGTAAAATATGTCTTGTCGCACTCACAAAGTGTATTTAACAAGAGCCGTTTTTTGGATGCAATTACGGCCATAAAAATAAGTGAGGTCAATTCTTGAGGAAACAATGGGGATAGGATGTTTCAATCAGGGATTTTTTTAAGCTGATTTGGAAGCTAATTTGGAAGCATAAATTTACACTTCAAAAAATGCTGTGTGAACATACCCTAAGGCTAAGGAGAAAAACCTATGCCGTATAGACTACAGCATGGTAGTCTGATTTTCAGTGGATTCAAAATACTGAAACCGCTGAAAATCCCACGGTATTTCTGTGTTGTGTAGACATAGCCTAAATTTACACTCCAAAATTACGTTGTGTGACCATACTCTTACTTAGACTAAGTGGAGATAGGAGGGCAGATTCTCTTTGGGATTCTCTCTTTGCAATTTATCATTTGACTATTTTGGAAAATCAGGAATAAACAGAAGAGAGGAAACATAGAGGACATATATAAAAACTGTCTAGGTCTAAGACTTTCTTTGTTGCCCATAGCAACCAATCAGAGTCCATAGCAACCAATCAGAGCCCATAGCAACCAATCAGAGCTTAGCTTTCATTTCATATAGGGCTCTGGAAAAATAAAAGCTGAACTCTCGTTGGTTGCTATGGACAACAAAGAAAGTCTTAGACCTAGACAATTTTCATACTTGACCATAAGACCTTATGCATGAAAAGCAGTAAGACTGGGTTTGTTGCCCATAACAACCAATCAGAGCTCAGAGCAACCAATCAAATCTCAGAGCAACCAGAACCCATAGCAAGCAATCAGAGCTCATAGCAACCAATGGGAGCGCAGCTTTCATTTTCCCAGAGCTCTATATGAAATGAAAGCTGAGCTCTGATTGGTTGCTATGAGCTCTGATTGGTTGCTATAAGCTCTGATTGGTTAGTATGGGCAACAATCACAGTCTTACTGCTAGACAATTTTCATACATGTCATCCATAGTTTAGGTCCTCACCTAATAGCCAAACTCGTAGAGTGTAGTGCAAGGGATAAGCCGAGTGTGATGTGTAAGAGCTCCCTCATCATAGCTGGGCTATGGGCAACATACACAGCAAATGAGGATCTGGCTGATAACCAGATTGTGTCATCTCCAGCTTCCAAGAGCCATAACTTGTCTGGTTTTCTGTCGAAATAGTCATAAGAGGCTTAGTTTTTAGCAGGACGGGTTGAATTTTTTAATCCCCTTCCTGACAGCCGGTCATCATTTTTTGGCGCTTAATTTTTTTTTCCTCCCCGACTATCAAGAACCATAACAGTTTTTTTTTTCCCAATTTTTAAAAGCCATATGGGGGGTTTTTTTTAGGAGAAGATATACTTTCTAATGGCCATTGACTATTGAATGTACTTAAAAACCCCCCCAAAAAAACGTAAGTGGGGTGAAATGGGGGAAAAAAAAGTATTTTTTGCCATGTTTGGGAGGGGGGTTGGGGGAGGGGTTGTTTTCTATGGTTTTTACTTTTTGGGTATAAAAAATTTAAAGGTCATCTTTATTCTGCAGGCCCAGTGGTTTCCCTGGTTGATCTGAAGGGGGTTTTTTTTTAATTTTTAAATACTTAAAAAAATAAAAAAAAATTTTCTTTTTTTCAAAAATTTTGCGATTCCCGCTTTAATTTTTTTTCCCCGCCCCCCAATTTTGATATGCTTTTGTATTTGCAGGTGCCATAAGTCAGTGATACTAAACTTGTAGATTTTTTTTACTATATTCTTAAAAACCTTTTTTTTTTTTTTTTACTTTTTGCTTTTACAGCGTGTTTTTCCCTGCAACCAAAAAATTTTTTGTTTTTTTCCCCCTTTTTGGGAACCTAAGTTAGGTTTTTTTTTTTCCCCAAAACTGGAGTGTTGTTTTTATTGGTACCATTTTGGGATGGATGCCATTTTTGATAAACTTTTTATTCTTTTTTTAAAGGGAAATGGGGAAAAAGCTCAAAAAAAAGAAAAATTTTTTTGGTTTTTTAAAATATTCTTTTTTTTACAAATTTTCAGTGTACAGGATAAAAAAAGGTTTTTTTTTAATAAAAAAATTTTAGGGAAAGGTTTTAATTTTTTTGTTTTAATACCCAAATGGGGGGGGTTTTTTTAACTTTAAATTTTTTTTTTTTTTTTTTTTATAATTTTACAATTTTTTTTTTTTTTTACATATATAAGAAAGCTTCCCCTAGTGTATTTGCCCAAATTTAGGGGGTTGTTTCCCCTTTAAAACCCCTTCTGCATTACATAAATAATGAAAAGGGGGTGTACCAAAATGGGGGGTTTCTAAGGCTTCCTGTCGGGAGGAAGAAATAAAATTGAAAACATAGGGGTTTTAAAAAAACCTTCGGGTTGGTTTTTCCAGTTCCCCTTTGGTTATTTATTTCAATTACCCATTTAAAAACAACGCGGCCCAATCGCCCCCGGGTTGTCTAAAGGGTTTTAAACAGCGGGGATCAGAGCCAGCCCCAAATTTCCCCCACTGTTAGGCCCGTTCACACGGGGGTTTTTGGGCCCGCGGCCAAAACTTCGCCCAACCTCGGCGCAAACCCCCGCATTCCCGCCGCGGGTTCCCCAGCCCCCGGGCGCTGGGCGGGGTTCCTCGGCGGGGTTTTTGGGGGCGCGGCTTGGGGGGAGTGTTTCCCCCCCATAAAAAAATTTAATAGCGGGGGGGAAAACCGCGCCGCGAGCCCCCGGGCGTTTAAATAAATATTAACGCTTTTTCCCCAATGGGAAAAACCTTTTGTTAATAAACTAGGGGGGTTTTGGGCCCTCGGGTTTTGGGCCGGGGAAAAAACCGCTTTGGGGAACCCCGCGGCCAAAACCCCCGGCAAAAATCCGTGGGGGGTAAACCCTTTCCCCTTTAAAGGGGTAGGTTTTTTCAGCCTAAAATTTAATTGGGGCCCTTTTTCCCAACGAGGGGATTTTGTGGGGGGTTTTGGGGCCGCGGGTTTTTTCTGAACCGCGGGTTTTCGCGGCCAAAACCGCAGCCAAACCCGGGGCCTAGTTTTTTTAACGGGTTTCCTAGGGGAAAAACCGGGGTTTAAATTTTCCCACACGCCCCGGGTTTTGGGCCGCGGCTTGGGGGCCCGGGCCGGCCCCAAACCCCCGGCGTTTTGTGGAAAAATTTTTCCGTCAATTTTTGGGAACAGGGGGTGCCCCCTCGCGGGTGGGCCCCCCGCGGTGCTGCTGCGGGCGTCGCCCGGGGGGGTTTCGCGGGGGCCCGGGGGCTGTGGCGGGGTTTTGGCCCCTGTTTTTAATTTGCATGGGGGCCCAAATTCCTCGGCGAAAGGGCTGCAACCCCGAACCCCCCCCACCTGCGCCAAGCCCCACCCCCCAGCGGCCCCCCGCCCCCCAAACCCGCAGGGGGGAGACGCGAGTTTGCGGCGATTTACCGACAAAGGTCCACGGCCGCGGGGAAACCAGGGCCCAAAACCGCCGTTGTGAACGGGGCCTTAGCTTGCACCCACTGTCTATGGGAAAAAAACCGGCTTGTGAGCTCCTTTAGCCCCTTAAACTGACAATAAGGCGTACCCATATGTACAATTCAGTAAGGATTTAAAATTTTTACTATTTAACCCCCTTCCTGAGGGGAAGGTTTTAAAATTTAATATGGCCCCTACATTTTTTTCCTCCTTGCCTTCTGAAAAACCATAACTTTTTTTTTTTTTCCACCTACATAGAATATGAGGGCTTTTATTTTGCGGGACAAGATTGTTTGTTTCTAATGGTTTCTATTCATATTCTAAAAAGGGAAAATTTTGGGGAACGGCCCAAAAAAAAATTTTAAAATGGGGCAAAATGTGAAAAAAAAACATATTGGCCAAAGTTTGGGGATTTTTTTTAATGGAGTTTATTCTTCGGTAAAAAAAATGATGTGTTTCTGTATTCTACAGGTTGAAAACACATCCGGCCCAAAACCAAACATGTAGGGTTTTCCATTAAATTTTTTGGGACTGTAAAAAAAAATTTAAAATTTTCTAGTTTTGAAATTTGCGCCCGTGGGGGGCCATTTTGTGCCATTTAATAATTTTTTTGTTTTAAACCTTTCGGGGAAATAAATGCAGGGTGTATTTTTTGGGGTTTTTATTTCCAATTTTTTTTGGGGACGTTTTAAAAAAACCAAAAAACCCGCATTTGAATATTTTTTCTTCAAGGTGTTCCCCCCCCCCCCCCCCCCCCGCATACGGGGGGAAATGATGTTTTTTTATTTTTTTTAAAATCGGATTTCTTTTTAAAATTTTTGTTTTTAATTTTTTAAAAAAGGGAAAGGGGGGGGGATTTGAATTTTTTAAAACTTTTTTTTGGGACTTTTAAAAATTTTTTATTTATTATTTTTCTTTTAAAATTGAGGTTTCCCCCCATGGTGCTTTTTCCCTAGGGGGGCGCGATGTTTAAAACCAAACCTAATGCATGCTTTTTACCAAGATGGCGGTTTTCCCCCCTTCCTGGGTTTGGCCGGAAGTGGGGGGGAAAATTCCCAAAAAATGGCAAACGATGAAAGCCTTTTAAAAAGGTTCCCCGCTGTCATTTTTAGCCGATTGGGGGGCTCAAAACGGGTCTCACCCGTGATGTTTCCCCAACGGACGAAGAACGGTGCGCAGCGCCCCTTTTTTTTTATTTTATTTAGTTTGGCCTGGATTTTAAGGAGTTTTAAACAGCGCAGGTGGGCCGGCACCGCCCCCCCCCCCCCGCTGAAAAAACCCGTGGGTGTTAGCCCGCAAATTTTGGGTTCAACAAACCCGGGGGGCTGTTTAAAAGGGATTGTGGGAAAGAAATTTCCCTTTTTTAAAAGCCCCCCCTCCCCCGGCGCTATGCGTACTCTTTCGTCATAGGTCGGTTTGGGGGGTTTTTAAAAAAGGGTTTTTTCATCAAAACGCTTTCGCAAATTTGAACGGTTTTTTGTCTCATACAGCTTCCCAAAAACCCGGGGCAATTCTCTCCTTCCCAGTTTGGCCCCCCTTTTTTCTCTACTTTAGACTGGTGGGAAAAATCATTTATTCTGGTGAACCCGTGGAAGGGAGAGAATTTTTCAAAAAGCTCTGCAGGGCATCCTGCAAAAGGGTCAGCTTTTTATGTTTGCAGAGCTTCGCCTCCCCCCCAAGCCCTTGTAAACCCGAACAAATGCATTGTGGGAAAAAAAGTTTTTTAAAAATTTTCAAACTGAAAGATGAAAAAAAAAGTGAGAAAAAGCACTCTGTCCCCCTTGTTATCAGACAGGGGGTAGAAAGGGGGGAAAAGACTTCATTAGGCTGTGTAATGCCCCAAAAACCCACACCCTAGGGGCCATCACTGGGGATGAGCATAGAGAGGAAAACAAAACAAACCTTTATTAAAACAGACACACCCAATACAGGCAGATAGTTTCACTTTCATTTTTCCACGCTCAGGGGGGGAGTAAGAACAGAGTGAGGCGCAAATCACAGCACAGGTAGCGTCCCCATCCAGGGGGCGTGTACAACGGCTGAACTAAATATCAGTCGCCAATCAAAGAAAAGGGGGCATGACTGCCCTCGGGCTGCAGTTTTAGTGTAGAACACGATTCACCTATTGCTATATACTAAAGTTTAGGTAATGCAAACGAATTTCAAAAGTGCTTATTTTTACGCCCCCCTCATTGATCTTTTGTAGTGGAAAACCCCTTTTTAAATTTTTGCCGAGGAAAAATCATAAAAAATGTGAACAAGTAATTCAACGACCAGAATACAAATACATTTTGTAGAAACTAAAACTAAAAAGCTTGAAGAAAAAGAATGAACATTATTAATAAGAAATATAGAACTAAGTAAATAAGTGCTAAGTAAAGATTGAATAAATAGGAATATAAGGTTTAAATGTAATGAAAATTACGTCATAGAAATAGGTGTCTAGCACTTAACATGTACATGATTGGGGGGAATGAAAGAATATAGCCCCCTTTTTATGCATTAACACACTTTCCAAAGAAACATGCCTAGCACTTTATCTGATCCATAGGAAATATATCGTGTTAGTGGGAATGAACAAAATATTCCATAAAAAACAGTCCCTAGACTTTACCTGTGCATGATAGGTGAGGAAGAACAATTATATAGGCATTTAATAGTGGAAAGAACCTATTCCATAAAAACGGTCCCAAAGCACTTTACCTATACCTGATAGTTGGGGAAAAAACAGGATATACGGGGGTTTATAGGGGAAAATGAACACCTTTCCATAGAAACAGGTCCTGCACTTATCTGTGCATGATAGGTGGGGAAAGTACAGGATATACAGGCAGTTTATTTGTGGAAAAAACACAATTCCCTAAAAAAAAGGTGCCTTCACTTACCTATGCATAATAGGTGGGGAATGAACATGATATATAGGTACTACCAACATAGACCATATATCTACCTACAGTGGTCATATACTACCTACAGGGTGCATATACTACCTACAGGGGCCATATAACTAGCTACTGGGGCCCCTATACTACCTACAGGGGCCATAACCTATACCATGGGCCATATACTAACCCTACTGGGGCCTTTTACTAACCTACTGAGGCCAATACTATCTACAGGAGCCATTATCTACCTAAGAGGCCAAAATACACCTCAGGGACCATATGCCTATTAAAGGGACCATATGCCTACCTACAGAGGCCATATACAACCTACAGGGGGCCATATAAAACCCACCTATGGGGCCATATACTAAAATACTTGGGCCCTAACTAACCCTACTGAGGGCCTAACCTACCTAGGGACCATATACTAAATAAGGGGCAAAAATTTCCTTCCTACTGGGCCATATCTTTCCTACAGGGGCCCTTTTTACATATCAACTGAGGCCATTACTAGTACAGGGGGCCCAAAACCCCCAAGGGGGATATACTACTTCTGGGGCCATATATTACTTACAGGGGCCATATACGTACCTACAGGAGCCCCCAACCTACCTCAGGGGCCCATATACCTATCTAAAAGGGGCCAAACCTACCCACGGGCTGTATAAATTCTACAGGACCACAAAACCCACCTACAAGGGCATATCCCTACCTACAGGGGCCATATACCTACTTAAATGGGGCCCATATAAACCTACAGGGGCTATATACCTACCTACATGGGACCACACACCTGCCCACAGAGGGTTGTATACTTTTCCAGAGAGAAAGCCATGTACCTATCCACAGATGGCTGTAAACCTGTAAGGGATATATAACTACAGGGGGCTGTATAACTCCCTACAGGCTATATACCTGTCTACAGGGGGCTGTATACCCATAGGGGGCTGTATACCTACCTATCTACAGGGGGATATATACCTTCAGGGGGCTGTATACCTACCTATCTACAGGGGGATATATACCTTCAGGGGGCTGTATACCTACCTATCTACAGGGGGTAATATACCTACAGAGGACTGTATACCTACCTATCTACAGGGGACTGTATACCTATCTCCATACAGGGGGCATATATACAGTCATATGAAAAAGTTTGGGCACCCCTATTAATCTTAATAATTTTTAGTTCTAAATCTTTGGGTGTTTGCAACAGCCATTTCAATTTGATATATCTAAATAATGATGGACACAGTAATATTTGCGGATTGAAATGGGTTTATTGTACTAACACAAAATGTGCAATATGCATTAAACCAAAATTTGACCGCTGTAAAAGAAATGGGCACCCCAACAAGAAAAGTGACATTAATATTTAGTAGATCCTCCTTTTGCTAAAATAACAGCCTCTAGTCGCTCCTGTAGCTTTTAATCAGTTCCTGGATACTGGATTAAAGGTATTTTTGACCATCCTCTTTACAAAAAAATTAAAGTTCAGTTAAGTTTGATGGTCGCCGGCATGGACAGCCCGCTTCAAGTATCCCACAGATGTTCAATGATATTCAGGTCTGGGGACTGGGATGGCCATACCAGAACATTGTATTGTTCCTCTGCATGAATGCCTGAGTAGATTTGGGCTGTGTTTGGGATCATTGTCTTGCTGAAATATCCATCCCCGGCGTAACTTCAAATTCATCACTGATTCTTGACATTATTCTGAAGAAATCTGCTGATACTGAGTTGAATCCATGCGACCCTCAACTTTAACAAGATTCCCGGTGCCGGCATTGGCCACACAGCCCCAAAAGCATGATGGAACCTCCACCAAATTTTACAGTGGGCAGGGAAGGTTTTTCTTGGAATGCTGGTTTTTTGGACGCCATGCATAACGCCCTTTTTGTATGACCAAACAACTCAATCTTTGCTTCATCAGTCCACAGGACCTTCTTCCAAAATGAAGCTGGCTTGTCCAAATGTGCTTTTGCATACCTCGGCGACTCTGTTTGTGGCGTGCTTTCAGAAACGGCTTCTTTCGCATCACTCTCCCATACAGCTTCCCCCTTGTGCAAAGTGTGCTGTATTGTTGACCGATGCACAGTGACACCATCTGCAGCAAGATGATGCTGCAGCTTTTTTGGAGGTGGTCTGTGGATTGTCCTTGACTGTTCTCACCCTTCTTCTTCTCTGCCCCTTTTTGATATTTTTCTTGGCCCGCCACTTCGGGGTCTTAACAAAAACTGTCCCTGTGGTCTTTCATTTCCTTACTATGTTCCTCACAGTGGAAAAATGACGGTTAAATCTCTGAGGGCAGCTTTTTGTATCCTTCCCCTGAACATCTATGTTGAATAATCTTTGTTTTCAGATCATTTTAAAAGTTGTTTTGAGGAGCCCCTGATGCCACTCTTCACAGGAGATTCAAATAGGAGAACAACTTGCAATTTGCCCCTTAAAAACCTTTTTCTCATCATTGGATACACCTGGCTTGAAAATTTCAAAGCTCAGTGAGGTTCAAAACCAATTTTGTGCTTCAGTAAGTCAGTAAAAAAGTAGTTATGAGTATTAAAATCAATAAATTGATAAGGGTACCCAAATTTTTGCACCAGTCAAAATTTGGTTTAATGATATTGCACATTTTGTGTTAGTACAATAAAACCCTCATTTCAATCCTGAAATATTACTGTGTCCATCAGTTATTAGATATATCAAATTGAAATGGCTGTTGTAAACACCCAAAGATTTAGAACTAAAAATGATTAAGAATAATAGGGGTGCCCAAACTTTTTCATATGACTGTATCTAAAGGGGGGAGTTATACCTATCGACCTACAGTGGGCTTCTATACCTACCTACTGGGGTCTATATAGCTACCTACTTAGTGATGGGCAACATTACTACCCAGAGGTAGGAAGTAATAGAGAGGTCTTCTGTCAGTCCCTGGATGTTAGGGGTCATTTCTCTTCTGTGTTCGATTAGTGCTGTAGTTATTGTCATGTGATGGTGACCTGAGCTGGTGCTGACCTCTATGTGGTCTCTATATGGCAGTGTTGTAGGTTATACATTTATGTTATCAATAATGTATGTATTTGTTCTTGTGAGTGGTTTTGTTGGTTGGGGGGCTCAATGCAGAGCTCTGCCCAGGGGCCTGTACTGCTGTTAAGACGGCCCTGCATGTGGACCCCAGTGTCCTTCTATGTGGCCCCCAGTCATAAGGCACAAACATGCTTTGTCTCTGTATTCATACTTTGGAAAGTAATTTGTATCTTATGACAGTTGCATTCACATGATGGTATTGTTATGGTGGACACTGGGTGACTGACACTGTTATGGTGGGCATTGTATGGCTTGCACTGTTATTGTGGGCACTGAGTGGCTGGCACTGTTACAGTGAGCACTGTATGGCTAGCATTTTATGGTGGGCACTGGCTGGCTGGCACTGTTATGGTGAAAACTGTATGGCTGGCAATGTAGAAGGTGTGTGAATGGTATACTTATTAGTATTTTGGACCTGTGGAACCCCTCCCATATAGCATTATGGATTCTTTGTATCCTATTGAGCAAAGGTTATTAAGCTGCCCAAGGTTCAGTACATATGCCTCCACTGTTCTTCGATTTATATTCAATTTTTGTTCTATTTTTTCTGCGATATCCTTTGAATAGGCTATCAGTTTTAGTAGGGGGTCAACTTATTGCACCAAAACTTGTGCAGTTGAATGGGATAAAATGAAATACCTCACAAGACCTCTACAAAAAGTATGGCATTCATAAAATAAGAACCAGGCACAAGACAATAAAAAAATTGAAGAAGCTGTAGATGTTCTGCCATCAAACTAATACTGATGGCTTGTACTCTGTAGTCACCAAAAAATAGGAAATCCCATTTGCAAATGTTCACCACTGTTTCTAATGATGGAATTAGGAATTGCCATTTAAAAATATTATTCTCATTATTTCAATATTTTTCATATGCATTATTGCATGTGTCTTCTCTTGTCATGGATAAATGAAGGAAACAATTACAATATCTAATCAGCAATAAATGACAAAAATTTTAAAATAAGTTCTATACTAGTTCCCACTAATGAAACAAGAGTCAATGGCAGGGGCGTCGTGGGGGTTTTTTCATTGGGGGCTCGGGCCCGAATAAAAATCCCTGTGCCCCGAGCCCCCCCGGGGCTCCAGGCCGCTCCCGTGGGCTGGGCACCAACTGCCCTTCAGCTGCTGTCGTCCCTGGACGCACAGAGCTGGGGTTTCGCGGGGCAGAGAGCGAGCGTTCCCCTGCTCCGCGACAGTGTCGGCCCCGGCTCTGGGTCCAAAATGCGGGCCACGGGTCCTCACAGCGTGAGGACCCCCCGCGGCCCCGGCGCCTCAGCCGGCAGCTTTGCGATGATGTTTTCATCGCGACGCTGCCTGTCCTCGGGCGCACAGGCGTAAAGGGCCCGTCGCCGAGGAGCTCCCGGAGGAGCGGGGCTGGAGGACGGAGCGCGCTCGCCGGGGGAGTTAAGGTATAAAAAGTTGTTATTTTTAAACTTTACCTGCTCATGCCCCCATATACTGCCTGTGCCCCTATAATCCTGCCTGGGGCCCCCCCAAACCCTGCCTGTGGCCCCTATCCCTCCTAGGCCCCCATATCCCTGCCTGTGGCCCCCATATGCTGCCTTGGCCCCCTTTCCCCCTCCTGTCACCCCCATATACTGCCTGGCCCCCCATTTACTGACTGTGCCCCACATACCCCTGCCTGTGGCCCCCATATACTGCCTGTGCCCCCTATAACCCTGCCTGTGGCCCCCAAATATACGCCTGTGCCCCTATAATACCTCCTGGGGCCCCCCTTTTAACGCCTGGGGCCCCCCCATATACTGCCTGTGGCCCCCATACCCCGGGGCCTGTGCCCCTATAATGCCCCCTGGGCCCCCATACCCTGCCGGGGCCCCCCCCATCCCCCCTGCCTGTGGCCCCATATGCTGCTGGCCCCCTATAATCCCTAAAACTGTCCCCCCCATTACTGCCTGGGCCCCCCATATCCTCTGCTGTGGCCCCCATAGCTGCCTGTGGCCCCCATAGCTGCCTGTGGCCCCATATACTGCCTGTGCCCCAAAAAAAGCCGCCTGTGGCCCCCCATATACTGCCTGTGGCCCCCATATCCCTCCCGTGCCCTATAATCCCTGCCTGTGGCCCCCTATGCTGCCGTGGCCCCATACCCCTCCCTGTGGCCCCCCATCTCCCTGTGTGGCCCCCCTTTATGCTGCCTGTCCCCCTATAATCCCTATGTGCCCCTATTACTCCCTTTTTCCCCCATACCCTGTGCGTGGCCCCCATATGCCCCTTGGCCCCCATATGCCCCTGGGGCCCCCCCTTATACTGCCTCAGTGCCCCTATATTTTTGTTGCCAATTTTTTAAAAATGAAAAAAGGGAGACTCTAGGGGGGGCGCGCTTTAGCCCCGGCGCGGCAAAATTTGCAGGGGCACGCCCATCTTGTCGGTAGCCAGCCCCTTCAAAAAGCCACACCCCCACCGCCAAACTGCATAAAGGCGTTGGAAGAAAGCCAGGTAGATGCCCTTTGCCAGGTAGTAGCCCCCCCCTAACCGGTATGCCCCCCTTTCAGCCCGGAGATGCCCCCCTTTTAGCCAAGTAGATGCCCCCTCTGTAACCCGGGAGATGCCCCCCTTTGTAGCCCGTTAGATGCCCCCCTTTTTTAGCCAGGTAGGTGCCCCCCTATTTTACCAGGTAGGAGCCCCCATTGTTGCCAGGTGGTGCCCCCATTTTTAGCCGGTAGGTGCCCCCATCTGTTTGCCAGGTAGGGGCCCCCATTGTTAGCCGGTAGGCCCCCATTGTTTGCCAGGTATGCCCCCCTTGTTGCCCGGTAGTGCCCCCCCTTGGTTCCAGGTAGTGCCCCCATTTGGTTTTGGCCCGGGGAGGCCCCTTTTTTGCCAGGTAGTGCCCCCTTTTTTGCCAGTTGGTGCCCCCCCTGTTTGCCCGGTAGGGCCCCCTCTGTTAGCCAGGTAGTGCCCCCATTGTTTGCCGATAGATGTCCCCATCTGTTTGCCAATAGTTCCCCCCCTGTTGCCAGGTAGTGCCCCCCCCTCGTTGCCCGGGAGTGCCCCCCAATTTTTAGCCGGAGTGCCCCCATCCCTTTAGCCCGGTTTGTGCCCCCTTTTTTTGCCAGGTATGCCCCCTTATTGCCAGGTTGTGCCCCTCTGTTTGCCAGGTATGCCCCCATTGTTCCAGGTGATGCCCCCCTTGTTGCAGGTAGTTTTTCCCCCTTGTTAGCCAGGTAGAGCCCCCCCAAAACTAATAAAAATAAAAAAATAAAATCCACTTTCTTACCAGGCTCCCGCAGCGCCCGGCCCCCTCCTGCCCAATTTTTTCAGCGGCGCAGGGGGAAGTGAGAGCAGCCCCGCGGTCCCTCCCCTGCAGCCCCGTCACTTCCCCCTGCGCCCCAGACCTGTTGCACGGCCACACAGTGCCGTACTACAGGGAGGGGGAGGGAGGGAGGAGGGAGCGATCCCTCCTGCCTCCTCCCGCACAGTGGACCGCGGGCGGGTGACGGCCGCTCGGCGTTACCCCCCTGTAGGAGCGGGGCCGGGGCGCAAAAGTACGACCGCGTTCTCTTGCCCGTCGGGGAAAATTTTAAAGGGGGCCCCGCCGCCTGCCGGGGGGAGGAATGCCAACTCCCCCCGGGAGGGCGGGAGGGGACCCCAAAAAAGCGGGACCCCCCCCCGCCAAAAACGGGAGAGTTGGCATGTAGGCCATATTCGCCTCAGTGCCCCTAATATACCTTCTTTTTGGCCCTATATACTGCCCCAGTGCCCCCCAAAACTGCCCGTGGCCCCATATACTCCTGTGGCCCCATATACTCCTCAGTGCCCCCAAAAACTCCTGTGCCCCCCATATACCCGCCTGTGGCCCCTATCCGCCTGTGGGCCCCATATACCTGCCTGTGGCCCTATTACCTAAAAAGGGGACTGCTATACCTATAATTAAGGGTTGCTGGAAATGTGAGGTTCAAGATATTTTTCCAAATCCTCGGGACGAGATTGGCCCCGGGGCAATCGCATGAAGGTTGAACCGGATGGAGAAAAAGGGGGAAAGTGAACGAGCGAAACAAAATGATGTCTCCCCGGGGGTTTCTAAAAGTAAAGCATGTAATCACTTTTAAATTTTGCGACCCCCCATACAGCTAGTAAAAAACCATTTATGGCCTTTTTGGCGTGGTATATGTCTTCAGAGCCGTGAAAAGTGATAGTCACATGTGGGGTCTGGAGGATTTTTGATTTATGTAGTAAAAGTTTTTTGGGCTTGGTTTTTTGGAGGGTTTTAGTCACAATCCTTTTTGGTAGATTTGTCCATGATGGTTTTGTTTTTGGGGCTGTTTAGGGGTATTTTCATATGAGAGAGAAGTTCTGAAAAAAGAAATTTTGTAAATTGGTGAATTTTTACTGTCCCTGGGGACTGCTGGGGAGATGGAGGGGATCTGTGGGGGATTTTGCAAAAAAATTTAGTGACAGGAACAGAAGGTTTTTCCTGAAAAAAAACTTTCCCCCAAGTTCACAATGGGGCCCTTTGAAAAATGTCTTTGTAAAACCCAGCCCTACCCGGGGAAAAACACAAAAGGGCCCGAGCCCCGGTTTTTTTGGGGCCCTAGAAACGCCCCATGGCCCAATGGTTATTATTAATGATAGGCTTTTAAATTTTGGGAATAAATTTAATAATTTTTAATTACATTGATGGTCGTTTTATCCCAAAAATTTGGCCCATTAAGTTAACAAATGCGTACGCCGAAGGCCCCTTTAAGTTGGGGGGGGGGGTTTCCCAAACAGTCAAATTTCTAAAACAGTTTAAACCAAAAAAAAAGGTTTTGAAAAACACATCGCCCGGTTGGTAGCTTAAAGGATGGTGTTAAAGAAAAAACCTAAATTCTTTACCAATTTTTGAGAAATTTCTTTTTCAAGTCCTAATAAAAACCAGAGGGCCCTTTTTAAAATTTTGTTAGGGTATCATTAAAGGGAAATTGTTCTATAAAACCTCCCTTTCCCTGTTTCCTTTTAAAGGGGCCAAATCCCCCTTGAAGGAGAATTGTTTAAAAATTTCCCAAAAAACCAGAAAAAATAGGGGACCCCTGGTTGCAGAAGAATGGTAGAATTAGTCTCAATGAGTGTTTCCAGACTGATGCAAATGAGATATTCAGCAGAAAACATAACGGGTTCATGAGGATCCTAACTTTAGTGACATCAAGTACCAGCGTTCTGACCCGTCTCCAGAAATTCTTAGCTATGTTGATATCGTTTGGTGTACTGTTACTTCAATGAATACTGCAACTGATCTTTATGTTTTATTATATGTTTACTGAAAATCAACAAAGAGTCAGTTAAAAAAAAATTCTATAAAGGGGGTTTTCTTATTAAAAGAAATGGAGTAATTTTGTAAAAATATGCCATGACTTTGTAATGACAGCCCACATTCCTCAGAGTAAAGGGAATGCTATGTAAGTTAAGTTGCATCCTAAAAGAACCTAAAGAAAAAAATTTTTTTTTAATTGTTCTCAAAACCTTAAATTCAGAAATTTTTAAACTTAGGGGGGTTTTCCCCAACCATGATTTTAAATAACTTTTAGGATATGCCATCAAAGACTGTGACCTGCACCTATCTTGGGAATGGTCCCCAGAAAGTTACATAGCAGAATGGAGAGCCGTGTGCAGGTGCTACCAGCTCTACATTCTGCTCCATAACTTTTGGGGCCCGTTCCTAGGGATGTCACCAGCACCTATAAGACTTTGATGGTATATTCTAGCAATTTGTCATCAAAGTCTATGGTGGGAATACCTCTTTAACATAAACATGCACAAAAATGGTACACTTGGAGAGAGCAATATGTCCCTCAAAATACAGGACCTTGTATGTTATGTGATGTACAAAAACAACAGTTCTAAATTCTGAAAATGTTGAGAGAAAAAAATGAAAATGAAAAATACATCTTTTTTAAAAGGTCTAAAAAAAAATGCCTTTCTGAAGAGAGGTCATTGAAAGCTGTTAACAGCTTTACATTTGTGATATTGTTACGCAGCATTTAAAGGTTATTTGAGCCTTTGGGGCATTTCTTAGTGGCAAAAAAAGGCTCAGATGAGCGCTCTTTACAGCTGCTCAGTCTCTTTCAAAAATGAAAGAACTGGAAATTTTTGGGATAGAATTTTAAAGTATTAATGAGAAAAAAGGGGAAAGAAAAAAGAAATGGTGTTTAACACTTACGACCTTTTGGACGTATGTACGTCCAGTGTTTGGGGGTTCCCCACCCCCGGGCGTTTGCATACGTCCCCGAGGATCGCGCGAACTTTAAAGGGAGTGACATTCGCAGTGTCGGCCCGACCCCCGATCAAACCCAAGGGGGGGGGGCGGTTAAACCCTAATTATTCCGACCCCATCGGTCCGATAATTAAGAGAGCGAGGAGGAGCTCTCCCCCTGCGTTTCTGTGGCGGCGCAAGCCGGTCGCACGATTTCCCTGCAGTCCGCCCTTTTGATAGGGAAACAGGGAAAGGGATGAAGCCTGCCTTCTGGGTTTTCTGTGCGTCCGATACCCGGCCGTGCCCTGTGGGGCATGGCCTGGCATCGTGGACTGACAGTTGTCATAGGAACCAGTGACAGCCACAGGCTATGTACTGATTCCTATTGAAGAGGGATCTGAAGATCTCTCATTCAAATCCCCCATGGGAAAAATAAAAAAAATAAAGTGAAAAAGTAAAAAAAAGTGAAAAAAAAATGAACAACAAGTAAAACCAAACACGAAAAATAAAAAAAAAACCGTACACGCCCTTTTTTAAACTTTTAAAAACGCAATCGCCCCAAAAAGATTTCCCAAAAAAAAATAAAGTACCATATTTGGTTTTCGCCGCGTGGTAACGACCCGCCCTTTAAATTGTTGTAATAAACCCCTACACTAAAAGCCGTAAAAAAAAAAAAAAAATTTCCCATTTTTTAAGATTTTTGTTCATCCCGCAGCACAAAAAATGGAATAAAAAAACGATCAAAAACTCCTATATACGCCAGATTTGTAACAATTAAAACGTCAGTTCATCCCGCAAAAAAAAAAAAGTCCTTACACAAATTGTATACGGAAAAATAAAAAAAAAAATTTGGCCCCCGAAGACAGCGATGCATAAATATTGTTTTACACACTAAAACACTTTTAATATTTTTTTAAAGTGCTTCAACATAAAAAAAACTATATAAACAGGATATCGCCGTAATCGTATTGACCCAAAGAGTAAAGCTAACTTATCACAGATACTGCATGGTGAGCGCTGTTAAAAATAAAAAACACTACTAGGATTTCAGTATTTTCTTTACCCTGCTTTCCAAAAAATGGATTTAAAAGCGATCAAAAAGCCTTTGCTCCCTCAAAAATGATACTAATAAAAACATCAACTCATCCCGCAAAAAAAAAACCCTACACAGCTCCAAGCACAGAAAAATTTAAAAATGATGGCTCTCAGACTATGGCGATGCAAAAACGTGTTTTCCTGGTTGAATAAAAGTGTTTTTATTGTATAAAAGCAGTAAAACATAAAAAAAATACAAATTGAGTATCGCTGTAATCGTATTGACCTGCTGAGTAAAGCTAGCATGTCATATATAACGCAGAGTGACCGCTATAAAAAATAAAAATAAAAAACACTACCAAGATTGCTGTATTTTGTTCAAAACGTCTCAGAAAAACCTTAATAAAAAGTGAACATAATGTCATATGCCCCCCATAATGGTACCAATAAAAACATCAACTCATCCCGCAAAAAACAAGCCCATAATCAGCTCTGCACACAGCAAAATAAAAAAGTTATGGCTGTCAGAATAGGACAACTTAAAAACGCAATTTTTTATAGGCATATTTCTATTGTGTAAAAGTAATAAAACAGAAAAAACTACATAAAATCTATATCATTGTAACTGTACCGACCTCCATAGTAAAGTTATCCTGACATTTACACTGCACGGCGAATGCTGTAAAATTGAAACCCAAAAAACAATGACCGAACTGCGTTTCCCCCCACCCCCCATTTTCATGGCCCAAGGCTAAATAAAACTATGGGAAACCTGTGCATCCAAAATGCATGGTACACCCCTATATAAAATCCCTGAGGGGTGTTGAATCCAAAATGGGGCGACTTCTGGAAGGTTTCACCTGTTCTGGTTCTTTGGTGGCTTTGCAAATGCGACATGGCCCCCACTAATCTGCGTTCCAAAAGCCAAATAGCGCTCCCTCCCTTGTACGCCCTGCCATGCGCCCAAACAGCAGTTTACACCCACATGTAGGGTATTGCCGAACTTGGAAGAAATTGCTTAACAAAAATTTGGGGTTCTTTTTTTCCAGGATTCCTTGTAAATATGAAACATTTTGAGCTAAAATTGCAGATTACTGGAAAAAAAATGTTTTACATTTTCAAGCCCAAAGCCCAAAAAATAATTTATG
>JAODAL010056701.1:0-23129 GCA_025379985.1 Phyllomedusa bahiana | reverse complement strand
CCCCCCCCCGCTCCACCGCCGTGAATTTACAGCGGTAGATGCTGCTTTAAAATTCTCTAGCTAACTACATAAAATGTTCAAATCTCTAATCTAACTAAATTGGAAGGATCACAGCTAATAGCAGAGGTTTCTCTGTGCAGAAATAGACTAATTTCGCTGAGCTGTTTGGCCACAGGCAGAGCGCAGGTCCTATCCCTATGAGACGCTGAGAGACACTGAGGCTGAAACAGGAAACGCTGTTCTATGTAAAACGAGGTCATGTGATTTTTTCCAGCCAATCGCAACCATACACATCCCAGTCATGACGTTGCACACACATCTCACCCTGCTCTATTCTGTAATCTGATTTGCTGGCCGCCAAAATTACAGGAAGCGCCGAAAAAGGCGCGATCTTAATAGATGATGCACAGATTTTAACCTTAATTATCGCATGATCTGGAAATTTCGATCACCATAAAAACCTTGCCGATTTCAACTTTGTCGATAAAAATCGCTCAACACTAGTAAGCAGGATTGGCATAAATAAAACAGCCTGATGACAAGGCTTATTTTCAAACTGACCTCAGCCAGCTTTATTCTTCAGGACAGTTTGATGTACAGAAACAAACAAAACAGATTCTTGGCTGTCTGGCCACTAAATAAACATAAGAGACCCTCTCTTACTGTGGTCTGAGCCTACTGCCATACACC
Organism: Phyllomedusa bahiana; assembly: GCA_025379985.1. Lineage (NCBI taxonomy): Eukaryota > Metazoa > Chordata > Amphibia > Anura > Hylidae > Phyllomedusa > Phyllomedusa bahiana. The sequence continues at coordinate 22,439 of JAODAL010056701.1, read as the reverse complement.
ATGAACACAGAAATGTCTGGTTCCTGTTTCCCTCAAGTCTGAGGGGTTAGAGCCCTCTCACCAGCTCCACTGCTGCTACCAATCCTGTGACAGAGATACATATGTGTTCTTTTTTGTCTAAAGCTACCTAAAATCTGTTAAACACCTGCAAATGCAAAATGCTCACCATACCCTTAGTTAAATTTCTTTGAGGGTGTATTTTCCCAAATGAGGTCACTTGTTTAGGGTTTTTAAAGTACTGGTATTACAGGGGCAATGCAAACATAACACTGTGCCTGAAAAATCATTTTCGCAAAATCTTTGCTCCAAGTGCCATATAATACTCTTTTCCTTCTGCAACTTACAGTGCATTCAAACACAGTTTAATCCAGCATATGCCGCATTAACTTAATTGAAATAAACTGTATAACAAATGCTTGGATACCTTTTATCCACTGTTCCTTGTAAAAAATAAAAAAGTTTAAAGGGGTTATACCACAAAACATTTATCACTGATCATTCCTTGCTGCATGCAGGAACCCCATTGTAGCGATTGGTGAGGGTTCTCAGCAGCGGAACCACCAGCATTCAAATATTTTTACCTATCCAATGAATAGATGATAAATATTTGATTGCTGGTGGTTCCTTCCTGGCACAACCTCTTTAACTAAAACTACATATTATTATTATTATATTGGTAAAAAAAAAACAATTATTGCCATGAAGTTTCCAAAAACAACCTCAGAATCAGAACAAGAAAACTAGGAAAATGTTTAAGTTCATTTAATGAATGCTACTGTAGAAGGAACTGTACAAAGGAGCTTAAGATTTTTATATTTTAGATTTTATCTCTATATAAATGTACAAAATTAAGAATTAAGAATACCCTTTCTGTAAGGAAATCCTCAAAAGAAGACATGTTGACTTTACTTGGAGGCAGCAGTTCTGTAACGCTTTTAGAGACAAAAGTGATATTCTTTTATCTAATATAAACAAGAACTTTAAATTAATTCCATTGGAAATTTATAGCACCAACACAGTCTACTATCCTGAAGATTAATATGAAGCATTTCCTGAATCATCTGCTCCTAGTGGGGCTCACAGTTTAATTTCTAATATCACACACACAATTTAGGGCCATTTCTTAGACCGATAAAGGGATTGTCCATCAGGCTGTTTCACAGAGCCTCCTCTTCACAGCCTCTTCACTCTGCTACCTTCTGTTCAGACTGCGGGTCAATCTACAACAGTGACTGACATTTCTGCTCTGCTATTCCTAGCTGAACCTATTAAAGGGACATTGGTTATAAAGGGGTTCTAAAAGCATGGTACAAGTGTGACATGGGATTGCTTTGTGACCTCTTGTCCAGTAGATGACACCAGAATACAGAAGGTGAGAGGCTGTGGCTGACAAAGTAGAAAACTAGAGAGGAGGGAGAAAAAGGGGCAGATATACAGGAAGAGGAATAGGAAGTGATTTTGACCAGGGAGAAGAGAGAACAAGACAAGAGAGAGTAGTGTGGTGTTTCCCTGCTCAGAGAGCAGTTAAGTAGTTGTCTAGTGCTCCTGTGTAGAGAATTACAGAAAGACAACCTGTGTGTGAGGTCTCAGGACAGGCGTGGATGGAGAGGGAGCCTCCCATCCCACAGACGTGTCGCTGAAGAGAAACTGCCATCACCACAGAGAAACTTAACCTGCATACGGACTTCTGATTTATCCTAATTCTTGTATGTACACATTGTATTGACAATTTGTTATCTAGCTGTGAAAACTACAGTAGAGTAACGTTAAAGTCAGTGAACTCATAATTGTTGCCCACATGTAATTTTAGACAGGGCTACAGAGCTCTAAAGGGTTAAAGGTTGTAAGCAAGAAAGAGCAACAAGCTCCTGCTCTGCTGATAAGATACAGCAGAGTGATGTCACAATCCCGGCCAGGGCTGATAGAGTTGAGAGAGATGGTTGGTAGAGTAGGAAACCTACTTTAAACAAGCAGGAGTTAAGATTTGCTCTAAGTTTGAAATGAGGCAAAATTAGAACAGCAATGTATTTGGCCATAGTCTTTATTTACCTTTTCCTATATGTTTAACTCCTTATGGTCTAAGCCTGTTTTGGACTAAAGGATGAAACCTTTTTTTTTTTAATCTGACATGTGACATTTTAATGCTTTTACCTATCCATGTGATTTTGAGACTTTCTCATGACACTTTTGGAGACATGTATGATCAGGTTGTTCTGGCATCAAATGCACCAAAGTGAGCCGGCTATGATGTCTAATGCGCCTAACGAATGCGTTAGTCACATTGTATGTAAGACTCGACACTTTGTAATGTGCCTAACATGAATGGGTGTTCTGGAGGCATTATGGGGGCGTTATGGAGGCGTGTCACACCACATTCATAATATTAGACACATATATAGATGTGGTTTGGCAAAATTAGGCGCTTTACTGCTCAAACAGGCAGAACTATTTCAATGTGCTAAGAAACTTTCTGAGGCTCACCTCCATATAACTTTGTAGTTTAATAAGCTGTGAACAAGGGCGCTAAGTCAAATGCCCGAAATGCGTTAGCTTTGCACGCTATGTAAATACATGTTTTACCCCTGTACCTTTTTGTATGAATAAAGAAAGTCTGTGAATTCCTGTATATGCTGGACCACGTTTCTTCATAAGTTTGCTATTTCAACGTGGTCTGCCTGAGCCTGAGGAGTTGAAGTGGAGCTAGATTTGCAATTAGGGAAAAAAAATGTCTATTATTTCTCAACTTACACCAGTGCCATAATAAAAAGTGATTTCTGATTATTATCGAACTATATAAAATTAAATTATTGAAATGTAATAAAAAATGCTATCATATAAAATTAATATAAATATATATAATATCCCAAAAATATAAAAATATCTCATATAAAATGCATTTAAATGTAATAGAATCTAAAACTAATTTTACATTAAACAACCCATTGATGATGTAGTTCAGATTTTTTAATTTTTACTACATTAAATTTGAATTTTTTTTCTGCTGCTCTCACCCTTTATCCTACATACAGCAAGATCCAGCACAGCACAGGTCTTGCTGGGACCTGTGTTTCACTACGATAGTTCTATTCACTGACATGCTATTCTAATGACTTTTCTTTTATTTCCAGCCTATCTATAGCCTTTATACATGTTTAGTGTATTACTAATGCGCCTAAGTTCCATAATTCTCACCCTTTGTCTCACTCACACACCCTAATAGATTGTAAGCTCTTGGGAGCAGGGCCTTCATACCTCATGTCTGATCTGTAAGTAGCTTTTTACTGTGTAATGTTTGTTTTCCTTGTCTGTACTTATACCCTCTAAATTGTAAAGTGCTGCCGAATATGTTGCCGCTATATAAATAAAGATTATAATTATTATTATTATAATGCAACAAACACATAGGCGAGGCACGTTGAACTTTAGACCTCATTAATAATCACACAAAAACCCCTTTTATACATTCAGGCGCATTATAGACTGAAAACAAGACTCGGCAATTCAATCTGAGGCACCTTGTTTCATACATGTCTCCCTTTGTGCTTTAAGTTAGTACTACATTTTGGTCAATGCAATTCTTGGTTACTTGTGAAAAACATCAAAATGTTTAGGACATTAGGGGGTTCTTAAATTTAGTATAAAACTTTAACATCTTCAAGAAAATTTGCAACACAGATATTTTTAGGGACCAGTCCAGTTCTGACGTGTCTTTGAGGGCCTGTATGTTAGATGCCCAAATAAATGACTCAATCTAAGAAACTGTACCCCTCAAGGAATTCAAAGCAGCACTTATAAAGTTTATTATCCCACTAGATGTTTCTCAGAAGTTAGAGAAAAAAGAGGGGAAATTTCAAAATTTCACTTTTTGCAGATTTTCAATTTTTATATCCACAGTAAATGATAATAGGGAAAAAAAAACTCAATATTGATTCTCATGACTCTGTTGTTATTAGTGATATCCTATTTGTGGCCCTAGTGTGCTATTTGACTCAACCAGATGCCCCAGAATAGGAGGAGCACTTACTGGATTTTGAGGTCTTATTTTCATTAGGATATTTTTAGGCACCATTACAGGTTTGTGGATACCCAAAGGGGCTAAAACTTAATAAACACTCGTAAAAAGACCTCATTTGGGATCCCACAGGTTTTTCACAGATATTTTTAACATTAGGCTGTGAAAATAACATATTTTATTTTTTTTTCCAATTAAATGCAATTTTGTTGAAAATGTTTCATTTTCACAAGGAATCCTGAAAAAAGCACCCCAAAATGTATTATTCAATTTCTTCTAAGTTCAGAAGTACCTTATGTCTGTAAACTGCAGTTAGAGCACATAGCAAGGCATACAAGGGAGAGAACACTATTTATGTTTTGGAACACAGATTTTGGTGGGTGCCATGTCGCCGGAGGTCATTGTGTGAATGCCGGTTGTCATGATAACTATTGAACCCCCATGACTGCATTGCAGGGGTTCCAGTGGAGGAAATAGGGAGCTCCCCCACTCTGTCAAACTTCTTTGCTGCCGCGATTGCTATTGACTGTGGCAGCTGAGGGGTTAAATGGTCCAGTAGGGAGTTATCTCCCACTGTCAATCACCGCCGGGCTCCCCATCGATCATCCAGACACAGCTCCTGTGTCCACATGATTGCAATGCTGTTCCTGTATGTCATGGTGCATTAACAGCCTATGCACCATGATCTACAGGAACATCAAGATGCGTTAAGGGTTTAATGTAATCAAGCTGATGGGAATACCCCTTTAACCAAGTGCAGGATGAAATCTGATTACTACAGCAGAGGGAAATCCATTCAAACATGAAAACTGTAATTAGATGTGTTTCTAGGTGGAATGAAAATCAAGATACAGTGTGGTGACAGTTGATGGGAACCAAGTAATGTCGATAACACTTATTAAGCTATAGTTTAAATTTTAAGCCAATTTTCTGATGTATACATGACCAGTTACTTCCCTTAAAATGAGTTTCTGTGATGGGAGGTGTTGAAATAAATAAGCCTGGTTAACTTAAAAGGATAAACAGATAGATAGATAGATAGATAGATAGATAGATAGATAGATAGATAGATAGATAGAATAACATGCTAAAGCTATTAAAATTGATTTTAGTTGCATCATTCCAAAGGTCACACCACAGTATCTGTCCTGGTGATATTAGAATAAAATGAAATGAAGGCAATATCTGTTAGGATGAAAAATTAGTTTTAAAAGTAACAGAAGTCTTCAGACAGATTAAAAATGTTTGCACTGAATAATGTATGATATTGTCAAAAGAATTAGCTTAAATCTGATAAACATTCTTTTACTTCTCTGTCCAAAAAGTGTTTAACTTCAAGTAAGAGAAAAATGTAATTATGTTTCTCTTTATTTTATTAATTAATTACATTTGCATTCATTTTATGGATAGCACAAACCTTTATAGATCCAGTGAGAAATTTTATATCATCATCTCACAATATTCAGAAATGTAAATAGAATAAATTCATTTTTAATTAGTAGTTAGGATACTGTACCAACACAAACCTTGTAGGGTCAGACTTCAGAGGGGAGAGAACAAACAGCAAACATGCCCTGAGATGTCACTGTGTGGAGTGATGCTGCATAAGAAAATACAAAGATCAATCATTGTTCTAACTACAAAGGCTTGATAAATAGCTGAGGCTTTGTAAATGAGGGTCAAGGGCTTTTCTTTTAATTTACCAAGCAGATCAAACATAGCATAAAAGCAAGGATGTTGAAAACATAGATGTGCCAATATATAGTGTTAACTAACCAGTATGCAGGTAAGAAATTCTGGTGAACAGACGTTTACTGCATATTGAACAATTCTATGTTCGATAATATTTATTCTAAGATAAAACCGTGGATGACTAAAACCTTTGTAGAATTGTTTAGATCTCTTGTTTGAAGTGTTTTAGTAAAAATAAATCATTTAAATAAGGTTACAACCACACAAGAATACATAGTTACTTGATGCACAAATATTAAATATGATATAGATAGACAGAACGTGCATACTACTAGGTGAATCAAGGCTGATAGATGTTGGCTGAATCATTTTAAATCACATGCAACAGTTATGATAATACATTTAAGGACTGCCTACTTGTAAACCATTAATCTAGGCAATAAGGAAGCTTGTCCCGCTCATGAATCGTATCATTGTAATAACATATCTTAAAATGTACAGACCCACTGGATAAAAACATGGGTTATTATAACCCATGTTATTAACCGGGCTACAAAAAAATTCAAGACAAAACCACAAATAATTGTGCACCTTAGTCATACAATTATTAAAACATAGTTTTTAATTTCATGCAGATAAAGACATATAAATAAATCCTATTAATGATTCTAAACCTTAAACAAAGCCCGAGCAAATGTAGTCTAGCCTTACTGATAAAGGCAACCCAAACCCTGAAGATAATCCTGTTATCAAGTGTGCAGCAAAATCAAAAAAGTTAACAAGAAATTAATGTTAGTATTGGGTCATTAAAAACTACATGGAAACACAGTGTTATACCAAAAATAACAATTACAAATAACAAGTATTTAATAATAGGCATCATATTATCACCCATCCCAAGAGATAGGGAAAATACATTGGTAGTTTTCTTTTTCTATCTCATATATGTAAGTCCATCAGGGAGAAAGCTGGAGCTTGCCAAACCAGTAAGTATGCAATTAAACAAAACCAAAGATAGCAGCACACAGATGATCAGAACTACGTACCTTCCCTTGGACCCTGCCAGCATGCCTACCTACCTCACTGGGGCCTTGCCAGCATGACTAACTACCTCAGTTGGGTCTTGCCAGTCTGCTTATCTGCCTTCCTGGGGCCTTACCTGCTTATGTTCCATCCCCTGGGCATTTCCAGCATGTCAACCTACCTCCCCTAGGCATTACTTGCCTATGTACCCTCCCCTGGGCCTTGCCAGCCTGCCTATCTACTTCTCCTGGGCTTTACTTGTTTATGTACCCTCCACTGGGCCTTGCCAGCCCATCTATCTACCTCCCATGGGCCTTACTTGCCTAGGTATCCTTCCCTGGGCCTTGTCAGCATGCCGATCTTCCTCCCCTGGACCTTGCCAGTATACCTACCTGCTTTTCCTGGGCCTTTTCCCTCCCTATTTCCTCACTGGCCCTAACAGATGCCTCCCTCCCTCCCCGGGGTTTTTCCCAAAGCTTGTTTACCTCTCTCAACTGGGCCTTACTTGCCTACATACCCTCCCTTGGGCCTTGTCAGCATGCCTACCTACCTTCCTCTCCTCCCGCCCCTATCCTCCCATTGTGTTATGCGGCCTAGTGCCAACACAAAATAAAAACACAATCTATCACCCCATAACTCTTCACCCCAAGGGGAGATAAGTAGTGGTAGTGAAGGGAGAGATAGGGAGGTGGTGTCAAATTTGGGAGGTTTCCCAAATTTTTAAAATAAGTTTATTTTTTTGGGCCCCAACTTTGCGGGAACGAGCCGTGGCTGGGAGATGTCATCATGATGTTCTTGACCAGATGAAGAAGTAAAGGGAAAGAGAACAACTCATCAGCGAAGATGTCACCTGTGAGTCCCTGCATTTTTCTTTTGTGTTTGATCAGTGCCTTTATTCACGTCATTTTAAGGGTGCCCTAAGGAAACCTTACCATTCGGGTGGTCTATTTTTTGGCGGGTATTGTAGGTTATTTTGGCGCTTGTATGTGGCGTGTACACTTTTTCCCTAAAATTTTTAATAGAAGTCTCCCCAAAATTGCTGACCCTGGGGTTTGTGGGTTTTGTGGAGGCGATATTGTATGTTAGCTTGAGGGGGAGGGCAATATTCTAAGTTTGCTTGTGGGGGGGAAATTTTTGGGGTATGTGGGTGGTGGTGGGGGGTTTTAGGGGGGTTGTTGGGTTTGGCGTTGGCTATCGAGATGGGATCGCTAGTGGGGCCCGCTATCGATAAGGTTTTTCGATATGAGCATCGATTATGGGAAATGCCCTTTAAAAGGTTATGGGGAGCAACAACACCTTCATTATTACACCAAAAAAGGCTGGGAAGCTAAAATTTAAAACCTCCTACAGTCAAATGGATACTTAATTTTTAGGAAAAAACCCTTGGTTAATAAGTCACAAAAAAAAAAGTCACAGCCTTTTAAACTATCCTGTCTTGTCCCACAGCCTGCCCCTTTAAAACCCTGTCCCCCACAAATTAAAAAAGTCCCTTTGGGAAGGGGGCGTATGATTTAAACCCAAAATGTTACTTGAAAGGAAATTTGAATACCCCTTTTCCTGGAACCGGCCCCTTGAGCCCCAAAACCCTGCATGACCCCAAAATTTAAAAAAGGGCCCGGGAAAAAAGGGAGTTTTTTCAACCACCTTTTTATTTTAATTTGGGGAATTGATTATACCTGCCCGGGGGCCACAGCATGACCCCCAAAACCGCATGCCCCCCACTTTTTAAAAAAGTGCGGAAAAAAGGGGGTTTTAAAAAACCCACCATTTTAGTTTCACTGGACTTTGGATATCCCTTTGTCCTGGCCCAGAATAAACCCCCAAACCTGAATGCCCCCCACTTTTAAAAAAGGGTTGCCGGAAAAAAGGAGTCTTTAAACCCCCTTTTTTATTTAAACCCTGGAAAATTGTCTTTTACCTTTTTCCGGGGCCAAACAGCATGCCCAAAGGGGCCCGGGAAAGTTACAGGGGGTTGCGGTGAAAGCCAGGTTGGGGGCCGTCATCTATTAAACGCAGGTTAAAATCCCCTGATAAGAAAAGAAACAAAAACTTTTCGTGCTGAAGAAAAAAAGAGTGCGGAAGGGGAAAAGTGTGAGAACTCCACCCTTCCCTCTTTTACACGTAAATTTCCTGGGACCCGCTTCCCCCTCCTTTTAAGAGTGTGGCCCAAATGAGCTTCATTTGGGGAAAAAATACTGGGGGGTTTAAGCCCCTGTTCCCACCCAGGGGGCCCTTTTTTGGGCATTTTTTTTCTCTTTTTTATTTCAAGGGTGCGGGGGGAAAGGGTTTCTTTGTACTTTGTTCTTTTTTTCCGTGCTCCATTACTCCTTGTCCTTTTAAATTAACCTACATCTGGTAAAGGGTTTTCCTGTACCCCCTTGTAAAATTCAGAGGAATTTTTTTAACAGCTATTTTGTACATGCAAGTTTTTTTAGTATTTTAAAATTCTAGAAAACACAATTTTAAAATGGGGATGGAATCCCCCCATGTCTTTTTTTCTCTTTTTTTATTGTATTAAAGGGGGTTGTCTCAATTCGGGGATTGATGGCATGTTAAGATCTTGCAAAAACAAGTCTTTTTGCAATAGTTTTCCTTTTAACAGTGCCCTACCTATTCTGTTTCTGACAGCCCCATCCCCCTTGACCCAATCTTGAAAATTGTGAAAAAAAAAATGTCTGTTAAAAACCCAACTTTTTTTTTAAATGGGCCCTGTAGTTTTGCTGCATTTCAAAGCAAAACCCCCAAAAAAAATTTTAAAAAAGGGACCCCTAGCCCTTTTTTAAAATTGTAAAGGGGGAAAAAGGGCCTTTAGAAAAAAAATTTTTTTAAAAGGACCTGTTTATTGCTGTTTTAAAAGCACATGCCCCCAAAAAATTTTATAAAAATGACTTCTCAGCCATTTAAAAATTTTTATGGAGAAAATTGCCACTTAAAAGGGCAATTTCTTTTTCCCAAAGGACCATGTTAAATTGCTGTATCTCACAGCAACTAAACCTCAAAACCCCATTGACAATGCAAAAAATTCTTAAGATAAATTGAGTAAATGGAATACGGTTTTTGTCATAAAACCTTGCTGTTTTTTCATTTCCTCACAGCAAAACCAGAAAAAAGAATTTTGGGGAAAAAGAGAAAAAAAATTGCAGAAAGAAATAAACCCTTTTTTAAAAAAAAAATTTTTCAAGAGGCCCATTTGTTTAAAAAAGGAATGTGAAGTAGACGGGGCAATAATGGGGTGACCTCGGAAAATTGGGGGCCCACAACATCATAGAACCCATGCCTGTTTCATCTTGTTAAAAGTCAAACGATCCAAAATTTTTCTGGGGGAAACCCGGAGGGGGTTTGTCTGAAAAAGCTCCTCCAGCGGTGCTAAAGGGTTTCCGCTCAGTTTAGGGCGTTTGGGCTGGGGGCCCAGGCCACCCCTCTATGGCGTGACGACCCCAGCTGGGCCATTCACCCTTTTTTGGAAAACCAAAAGTCTATTGGGTCCGGAAAAACATGAAAAAAACTCGGTGTTGTGACGCAGATAGTCTTTGCCCCATGATTTTAAAAGTGATCTCTGTGTGTTGGATGTGTCCCCTTTGGCATTGATGCTTTGGTGAGGTGGTAAACAAAGTTTGGGAGAGGAATTATTCCCCCCCCTCCCCAAATTTTTTTCCCCCTATTTTTTTTTGGGGAAAAAGTGAAACAGCGCAACAGATGTCTCCAGGGTTTATCATCGCAAAGGGCTTCCCTTTCCGCATTTTTCTCTCTATTTTGGGGGGGTGGAAGGGGAAAATGCTGATTTTTGTTTTGTACCGGGGAAACCAGGGGGTGGCCACCCCGTAAATGTTTTTCATTTTTTTGGGGCCCTTTAAACGAAGGTCATGTTGGGGGGAAATGGAGCATCCAAGCAATCATGTGGAGATGGGGGCCTTGATTTCCCAAAACCCCTGGGGCGAGGGGGGATAGCAAACTGGGTCCCTTTCCTTTATCTTCCTCCTCCGCCTCCAAAATTCGCCCAACCTCTTTCCAAAAGGGAGGGACGTCGGTAACATCGGTGTTTTAAAAGGGAAAACCCCCTCCTCCTCCTCCCTCCTCCTCCGTGCCTCGGGACAGCTTCAACACAGGGCCCGACTTCCCGAGTTGATGCAAACCCCCGGGGAGCTGATCGGCCACCCGGGACTAGTCTGGGACCCCGAACCACTGGGGTAATTTAAGGGCCCAAAGAAATTTTTGAAATTGTGGGCCTTTTGGGTTTGCGGGGAGAAAAAGGCCTCCCCCCCGTTCCCCAATCTGTGTCCGTCTCCTTTTTTTTTCGGGGGTGGGGGATTTTTTTTTTGTTTTTTGGTGTTTTAAAATTTTTTTCCCCCCGCTAGGGCCAAAAAACAACCCCCCCAACAATGTCATGCTGACAAGGGCATTGTCCGCCCCTGACCAAAATTTTTGGGGGTTCTTTTAAAACGGCAAGGATGGGGCGAGCCTTTACCTTTCCCCCACTCTCGGTGGGTTTAACACCCCCAGGGCCGTACTGCTGCCTTTTAGGCCCTGGTCACTTCGTACTGGTAATGGGGATTTCGCTGCTTCCCAAAGCTGGAGCCTGTGGGTGGGGGGAAATTTCCCTTTTCCAAATTCCAACCCCCAAAGAAAACCCCCGGGTTGACGGGGGCCCCCCCAAGGGTGACCGCTGGGCCCCCCCCAAACCCCCCACCCCGGGAGGGTGCGAACGGTGGAAGTCCAATTCCCGACCTCGGTTCCTTCTTCGGGGTTAGACCGGGGAGGGGGGACAAGGGGTTTTATGGACTTTTGCCAGGCAAGGGAGGGGCTCCGCCCACCCATTTAAGGGGGGCCCCAGCTTTTTTTGGCCGGGTTTTTCCCCACACCCCCCTTGGTGGGGACAAAGGTTTTGTGTGGCCGGTCTCGTTGTTAGAGGTCCCCAGCTCCCGACCTGTTTTGGGTGGGGCGGGGGGGGTTTCCAAGGGGGTTTTTTTTCAACACGGCGGGGGTCTTGGGGGACGTGATGCCCCAAACCCGGGGGGGACCCCTTTTTTGGGGGGAAAAACCGAGGGGCCCTGGGCCACCCCCGCGGGTTTTTAAAAAAACGTGCGCCGAGCCTGAGAGCCACCCTTTCCCCAGAGACATCCACCCAGCTCACCCCCGTGAGCTGTTACAGAGATATAGCGGCCTTTTGGGCCCTGCTTACTGTCCCTGTGCGGTGGTTTAGATGGATTTTCCGGACCGTTTCAGAAAAACGCGCTTTTAAATTTTGATGACAAAGTGGGTGGCCAGGGCCCGGGACGGGGTTTTCTGGCAAAAAAATGCTTTCTCGGGGATCTGGTTTTGGGGGGAAGGGGGCCCTGGGGTGGCGGAACCCCTCTTTGTCCACCCGACGGAAAGGCAACATTTCCCAAAGGGCCCAAAAACCCGGGAAAAGCCCCATTCAGGCTTTTGGGGTTTGGGATGGTTTGGGTTTTTAAAAAGGGTTTTTTCTGCTCCCAAAACCCGGAAAAAGAAGGCTGGGGTGCTAGATGGCCGCCCGTTTGGGGTGCCCGGTCGTCAAATGGCGGAAAGGGGAAGGGGGGAGGATGGGTTTGGTGGTGTGGGGGTACCGGGCGACGGTGGGGGGCTAAACGGGGGCTGTTTCCCCGATTTATGGGCTTGAGAGCTTGGGAGCTGGGAAGCTTGGTTTGGGGGTGGAGGAGGAGGAGGCGGGGACAGAGGGGGTTTTGACAGTGGTTGGGGCCCCGGGGTCGGTCTGGCCTTTTTTTGGGCCAAGTGTTCCCCCCATTTCAAATCATGCATTCGCTGCATGTGATTTGGCATGGTTTGGGGGTGGTTAACCACTTAAGGTTCTTGCCCCCTTTCTTTTGCGTTTACGGCAAAAGGGGGCATATGGGCCGCTGGGTGAATAGAGGCTTGCTCAAAGAAGGCCCCCGGCCCTTTAGAGGTTCCCGGACCTTTTTTACGGCGTTTAAACGGGGAGCGGGGGTTTTGGGGCTGACCGTGGCTGGCGGAAAAAAAATCGCGGACCCTTTTGCGACCCCCCCTCTCCCTTTTTGTGGCGGGACCCGTATTTTACACTACCCCCTCGTCTTCCTCTCGTCCCCTGATGAAGCCTTTGCAAGAAAATTTTTGCGGGAAAAAACCAGGGTTTGGGTCCGCAATGTCGTTTATCATCCCTCATCCTCATATCAACAAGGTGACTTGGTTTGTCCTGACTTTCTGGGGGATCCAGAAGCTTTCGGGCTTTCAAGCAAGGGGCCCCTGCAAGGAGGTTTCCGGGCCGCCCCGGGGTTTTTTCGAAATTGGGCCGGCTTTCCTTCCCTCCCCCTGATGGCAATTTAGTTTAACTGGGCGTCAGAGCAGGGCTAAATCATTTTTCTTTATCTTTTTAACATGCCTTTGGGGGCCCCCAACCCCATTTTTTCATCCCAAAAAGGGCTTTAAAACAATGGATTTTCCCAAAAGTGGGGGGGGTTCACGAGTTTTTAATTTGGGCTGCTTCATTTTTTGGACGGATTTTGAGATGCTGATGAGGCCTTTGTGGCCGTGACTGCGAGGACGGGAAAGGGAAGACTTTCTAGGGTGCAGGGTTTCATTAACCCTGAAGGGGCAGATTTGGGGACGATGTTTTGTTTCTTTGATTCACGGGCCCCGACCAACGATGCCCCCCCTGACCCGGGCCGGGAACTGAGGTCCGGGTGGCAAAGGTGTTGTTTGCCAGACTGGAAGGGGGGCCCCCTTCTCTCGTTTCCTTCCCACCTCCTGTGCTACCCCCCCCTTTGCCGCTTACCCCTGCATTTCGTTCCCCTGTTCAGGGAAAAATTTTAAAAAAATTTAGAAGGTAGGAAATTGTTTTGGGGAAAATCCATTAAAAAACGGCCCAATCACAGTATTCTCAAACCCTCTAATCAAAAAAAAAAATTGTGGATTCAAATTTAAATTTCAAGGTGTCTATCAACAAATTTTGGGCTGGGCAAAATCCCAAAAAAAACGAATTTTGTTATTTTTTTTTGGTATAAAAAAACGGTTTTTTTTGCACCTTTCAATTTTTACCTGTGGAGAAATATAGAATTGCTGTTTTAAGTTTACGTAGAGGCGCGTCAATGAAAAGTGCTGGGTTTCGGGAAAAAAATCAAAAAACAAGGGAAATTTATGTTTTTTATAATTTACGTTTTTTTTTTGCACCTTTTTTTAAATTTTCCCCGGGGGTGAATATAGAATTGTTTTTTTTAAAATTTTTTAGTAGATGCTGCGTCCCTGAACAGGGGCTGGGGGGCGCAAAAAGTAAAAAAACAGTAACTGTTATGTTTTGATTTTAATAAAGGGTTTTTTTTTTCCCCTTTCAATTCCCCTGGGGTTTGAATATAGAATTGCTGTTTTAAGTTTTTAGTAAATGCGGTAAATGAACAGTGCGGGGTGCGAAAAAGTCAAAAAACGAAATTTTAATTTTTTGGGAATAAAAAAAAAATAAAGGGTTATTTTTTGCACCTTTCAATTCACCTGGGGGAAATTTATAGAATTGCTGTTTTAAGTTTACGTGATGCTGCTTTCAATGAACATTTGGGGTGGGGGGCCAAAAAGTAAAAAAAAACTTTAAACTGTTATGTTTTGATAAAAAATAAACGGTATTTTTTGCCCCTTTAATTCACCTTGGGGGTGAATATAGAATTGCTTTTTTAAGATTTACGTAGATGCTGCGTCAATAAAACAGTGTTTGGGTGCGCAAAACCCCCCCAAAAAACCCAGTAACTGTATTTTTGATATAATAAAGGGAAATTTTTTGCCCCTTCAATTAAACCTGTGGGAATAAGAATTTGCTTTTTTTTAAGATTTACGTAGATGTTGCGTAATGAACGTGCGGGGGTGCGAAAAAAGTAAAAAAAACCCGAAAATGTTATTTTTTTGATATAAAAAAAACGGTTTTTTTTTAACCTTTAAATTCACCTGTGGAGAATTTTAAAATTTGGGCTGTTTTAAGTTTTACTTAAGATGCTGGTCAATAAAACAGTGGGGGTGCGAAAAAGTAAAAAAAACGAAACTGTTTTTTTTTTGAATAATAAACGGTTTTTTTTTCCCCTTTTCCCAATTCACCTGTGGTGAATATGAATTGCTTTTTTAAGTTTTAATTTGAGGCTGCTCAATAAACGTGCGGGGTGCGAAAAATCAAAAAAACACTTTAACTGTTATGTTTTTGATATAAAAAACCGGTTATTTTTGCCCCTTTAAAATTCCCCTGTGGGAATTTAGAATTGCTTTTTTTAAATTTTTTCCCGTAGATGCTGCCGTAAAGAACGGGTGTTTGGGTGCGAAAAAGTAAAAAAAAACCCCTTTTAACTGTGTTGTTTTCAGTTACAGGGTATTTTTGGCAAACAAACAACCTGTGCTGCTAAAAGATTGCGGGGTTTGAAAATTTAAGTGAAAGGGTGGATATTAAACCCGTCACGGGTTTGTAATGGGTAAAATTGAAAAACCTTTAATCTAAAATTTTTTACGATAAAAAAAAGGGGAATTTTTTGCAGCAAAACAAAGAGACCTGCATTTTCTAAAAATTTATTTTTATCCAATATAATTTTCGGGCTGCCCAATTTTAAGGAAATTTTTCAATAGAAAAACTTTTAAATTTAAAAAAGGGATTTTCCCATTTACAATGTCAACAAAAAGTCTTGGTGAATTTTTTATGGGTGTTCTTTTAGTAGAGTTGTCTGTGTTGCCCGGGGCCCCCCCCCCCGCTCCCCCGCCGTAAATTTACAGCGGTAGATGCTGCTTTAAAATCTTTTGAAAACTACATAAAATTCAAATTTAATCTAACAAAATTTTGGAAGGTTTCACAGCTAATAGTAGGGGTTTTCCCCTGGCGGGGAAAATAGACTAATTTCGCTGAGCTGTTTGGCCACAGGCGGAGCGCAGGTCCTACCCCTATGAGACGTGAGGGGGCATGAGGCTGAAACAGGAAACGTTTGTTCTATGTAAACGGGGTTTTTGTGATTTTCCAGGGCCCCCCGCAACATACACATCCCCAAA
This sequence comes from Phyllomedusa bahiana, assembly GCA_025379985.1. Lineage (NCBI taxonomy): Eukaryota > Metazoa > Chordata > Amphibia > Anura > Hylidae > Phyllomedusa > Phyllomedusa bahiana. The sequence goes on along the minus strand of JAODAL010056701.1, from coordinate 6,712 downwards.
TAAGGGGTCGCAACAACCCTCTCACCCTGCTTTTCTGTTAAAACTCATTTGCTGGCGCCAAAATTACGAAGCGCCGAAAAAAAGGGGCAAATTTTTTAGATGATGCCCCAGATTTTAACCCTTTAATTTTTCGCATGATTGGAAATTTTTGATTCACCAATAAAAAACCCTTTCCGATTTTCAAAATTTGTCGTTTAAAAATTTGCCTAACAAATAGTGGGGGGGCAAAATTTATGTGGGGGGGTTGGGGGGGGGCAATATGTATGTTTTGGGTTTATGGGGGATGTTTTTGGTATATGGACTGGTGGAAGGGCGATATTATATGTGGGCTGGTGGGGGATGATATTGTTTGTTGACTGGTGGGGGGCAATATTGTATGTGGGCTGGTGGGGGGGAGCCGATATTTTATGTGCACTATTGGGCATTTTGTTTTCCCAAAGGGTGCTTTTTAAATCCCAGTTGGACCCCCGCCCAGTATTTTTTATGGCAATGGGGAATTTGGAATACCGAAAAAAATTCAGCCAGGGTTTTTTTTATAATGAGCAAAGTTTATTTCCCAAATTGGGTTTTTTTTTCCTTTTAAAATTTTGTTCAGTTTTTATTAGAAAACCCAAGATGTTTCAATTGTGAAAAACGCCCCTTTTTCAAGGGTTTCAAAAAAAATTTTTTTATTATTTTATTCAAAAAACCTTCTTTTTTAATCAAAAAGGGAAACCCCAAAAAACCCCTTACAAAACCCCAATTTTTTAAAAAAGAAAAATTTAACCATTATTAATTTTTTTAAAATTTAAACCCTTTTTAAATTTTTTTAAAATTAAAGAACATTTTCTTTTACTAGTTAAAACTTTTCATTTTAGTATCTTGGGCACTTTTTTCCTGATAAAAAAACCTTGGGAAAATTTTTATTTAGGGGTGTAAGGAAGAATTTAAAATTTTCCAAGACTTGTAGTTAAACTTTCATTTAATTAAAAATTTTTATTTTTTTGGTTTACCCTTAAAGTCAATATAAACTCCCCCAATTTTATTTTTGAAAAACATGATTTGGAAAAAAAAAGGGGGGAAAAAAGTATGTAAAATTTAAAAAGAATTGAAATCCTTTATTTCCCCTTTTTTTCTTAAAAAAAATAATTTTTAGCCCCCATTACAGCGTTGGTGTTTGGGGGTTTTCCCAAAAAACCACACGTTGGTCCGGTTGCTTATTCCCCCCGACTCGTTTTGATCCCCCCCCCTGTCAAGGCGCATGTGCACTTGCTTTTCCCATTTTCCCAATTTGCAGGTTTTCACCTGTTTTCCCCTTTCCCTGCGTTGTTCTGCCGGCCACTGATCCTATATTCCCCAGCATCCCCCCGCCCACCAATCCATTTTTTGGGAAAAAAGCGTTTTTTATTGTGTTATTTGCCCCCATACCGGGGGACCAGATTTTTCCCCCCCTTTAGTCCGCCCGGGGCTAAAGAGCCCCTTTCTGCCCCGTTTCTGCCTTTTTTGCCCCATCCCCCGACTTACAAAACCTTTTTCCCTGATTCTGTACCTCGGGCAAAACCCCGGGCCCCCACCACATGCAAAATCACCCGGGGGGGAGCCAACCGGGGATCATTGCCCCGGGCTTTGGGGAAAACCCAAAAGGCCCCTTAGATTCCGCTCCCTTGTGTGGCTTACACTATCGCGTGCAGTGGCTCAATAGGCTATCCTCGGGTCCCCAGAATGGGGGTTTGGGTTTGTCCCTTATATTAAAAAACTTCCTTTAAAGACAACAGGTTGTTATGAAAGGGGTAAACCCCTTTAAGGGGTTTCCCCCCTGTTTTTTCAAACCAATTTTTTTAAGGATTGTGGGGTTCCTGGGGGTTGGACCCCCCCCAAAATCATTCTTTTTTAGCCCCCCCCCCGTTTTGAAGAAGTTTTTAAGTTGAAAGTGAGGGGGAAAAAAGGGAAAAAGATAAGCAGCAAAAAATCCCCTCAAAGAAAAACTGAATAAATTTTTAAAGGTTTGCCTTGTGAAATGCTCCCCTGAATCATAAAAAATTTTAAAAAAGGGTTTAATAGTTCAAATTTTTTGTCCTTTTTCAAAAATGAAGTTTTTTCCAGTTTTAACAAAATGAGTGTTTGTGAATTGGACCATCTAGCTTTTTCCTCTTGGAAAACACCCCGCAAAATCATTTTCCCCTGGTAATACAAATTTGGTGCCATTCTTTTTTATTTGTGTTTCCCCTTAAAAATCTAGAAATAATGGGCTTTTTGGGCTGATTTCCTGTGTTTAAAACATGTCAGTAATTTAAAAAATCTTCACATTTTTCAAAGTTTGTCTTATATTATCAAGAATATGAATTTATGCCTAGTAGCCAGTAAATGTTCAACAGTATTAAGTCAATTATTTTCAATACATCAAACAGCTTCTGAAGCCCGTTAAAGGGGGAATTACTAATTATGAGTCACATTATTATGATGAATAATATTCAGAGCAAATGGCATGTGTAGGATAGATAGCAGCTAGATGGGCTTGGAAAACTAAATGAATAAGGTCCTGTAGGTTTTCAAAGGTATCTAAACCCCTGCCCGTCCCGCAAAGGAAACCAACAGGGTTTGGAGGGTATGGGAGAGGATCCAAGGATTTTGGGAAAATCTCCATTTAAAGGGCCCACAAAATGGCTCTTGGGTTCAAGTTAGAGAAATTTTTTGGGCCCGGGGGTTGTATTTGGAAGTCTTGCAAGAGAAAAAGCAAAAAAAACGAACCCCGCGCTCCCTTTTGCACAAAATTGGAATTTTTAGCAAGAAAACCCCTAGGGATTTAAATTTTTAAGCACTAACCCTTTTTAGTTTTTTTGTGCAAAGGAAGGGCACAACACTTTTTTAAGAAAACCCCAAAAATTTTTGGGAAAAAAAATTTTACGGGTTTTTTTTTTTTTATTTAACCCCCTGAGGGTTTTGCCCATTGTGGGGATGGAACTGAGGGGAAATTTTGGTTACACACGAAAAACGTATTCCCAATTGCTATTTATAATAAATCTTCAACTAAAAAGACGTCCAGCGGGGTCATTACAGTCCATTTAAAGGAGTTTTTTCTGGGCAAACTGGAGAAAATCTTCACACCTTTTGGATTTGGAAGTCTTGGTCATGCTCTTCCAACTGATGTCGGACATTTCAGACTTGCTACACTGTCTTACTGGAAGATCTCATCCGGCCCAGGGAAGACAATCAGCACTTATGGGTGTATGTGATCTGCATGGATGGATTCATACTCAAATTGCTTGAGAATTCTATAAACATGGATGAATGGGCTCAGAGAATGTCATAAAAACATTCCCCAGACCATAATGTCACCACCAGCAGTTTGTGTTTTTCCAGCAATGGTTGCAGGGTGTTTGTTCGCTGATGTTTCTCAGCAGAAATGCTAACAGAAAATGTAACTTGTCAGAGAAGACTATCCGTGGGTAAATAGTTGGGATCCAATGGCAAGAAAATTGAAGCCTTTTCTGTCAATGCAACTTTGTTAGCAGAGGTGGAGTGACCATCAGTCTGCTTTGGAGCCCCATGCACAGTAGGGTTCACTGTTATTTTAGGCACACATATGATATCCCCCCCAAATCATTTTCTCGGTGAACTACTCCACTGTAGCATGTTAGTCCGCCCTCGCACATCTTTGTAGTTGACATTCACTACTCACATTAATGGCATGTGCTGCTTGCAGTTTCTAAATAGCTTATGCACAGTGCTCATTTATCATGATACACTTTCACCACAGCAAGAAAGCTAACAGTTCACAAACTGCGCAGTTTCAGAAATACAGTCAACCTTGGGCTAAGAGCCAATAGCCATCTTTTTCTGCAACTCTGATAAATCACCCATTTTACCCATGGCCATAATAGCAATGTTGGATACACATGTAGTTAGCCTATTGCACACCTTATATACCCACCAAACAACTCATGATTTACTTCATGACCCGCGCGCTGCTGACACTGAAAGTAGGAAGTGGTCATAATAATGTGTCTCGACTGTGTGTATTAGACATTACCATCAAATAACCATTAATAGGAATCTAGTAGATCCCTCAACACTCCTGCTGTTTACCCATGCAACATAAGGAGGTTTTGCCCATGTCACCTGATCATGTCTAATCATGAGCTGCCTCATTCAAACATCCATAGCACAATCTGATGAGCTATTCCATACAGAAGCATCAAGTGAAAAAGGTACAGATATAACAATCATTCAAGTGACGGAGACATTTTCTTTTTAAATAAGAGTTTTTGGTGATAGATGTGTTGTAGAAGTTAAGTAAGGTGCACCTAAACTGAGTATGTGTTTTGCTCAAAGGTAATATCCATCTTGAATTCCTAATATTTGTTTCAAAAGGCCTTTTATATAAAGAAAATATATTTTGCTGGGGAAAGATGGAATTAATCACAATAGTCTAGATTAAAGGGGTTGTCTCGCTACAAAGAATAGCTTTCAAATTGTAGGGAACACAAAATAAAGACATTTTCCAAATATATTGCTTTGTTCCTCTGTTTTCCCTAAGGAAATACAAGTGAATTTATGACCTCCCTGGCTATTTCAGTTCCCTCAGTAACTGACCTGTAAACAATTCTCCCCCCTGCTGTTTGTTCAATGAGATAACAGTGAGTGAGGTCATCACACAGGTCAATGCAGTGTCCTGTGCTGCTCACAGTAAAAAGCTTGATTTATGTAAAATAAACAGAACTGTAATTAGGGCTTTTTGTTTTGGGGATCAGATAAGAAGTCCTGTTAGTAGTTTGAGAAGCTAATCTGATCTAATTAGCATCTGAAAGCACAGCAGGGCACAGAGCTGTACAAGCATGGAGCTTATGCAAATGAGTCAGTCTGAACCAGGAAGTGACAGAGTATTTCATTCATGCATTCTCTGAAACTCTAAAGGGAGACAACTCCTTTAAGTTTTGTATACTTACATATTTTGCAAGTTTGAGCCTGCAAAATCGCAAGCAAGAAGATGGATATGTTGATATTTTTTAGAGAGTCTTCCCAAAAGGATCATGTGATGTGCTTTATGTTAAATCTTCTTTTACCAAATAAGTACATTTTACCAAGCATGAATTTACTTGTCCAGAAAAGTTTTGTTTATACAATTAAGCGAATTGACATTTTAATATATGATTGGTTTTAATATGTTAAGGGGTGTTCCCCTCAGTTTGTCAATAAAAAGAAAATCCTAAAGATCACACCCCGGAAGACTGTAAAGGCTACTCTGGTGGCTGTGTCTTCTGTCTCTTCACATTCAGGTTGGTAAAAGCATCCTTCCACTAGGGGTAATTTAAATTAATCAATTTGAATTTCACAGGCAATATTGCAATATTGCTGTTTTGAGCAATAAAAAGCACACCTCACCTTTACAATAACAGATGGTACTCTATGCCTATAGAGTGGCATCAATCAGCGGTACTGTATTATCAAAAGTAAATGTCATAAATGTGCCCAGCATCTGATGAATATTGCAAACACATTGTCTGTTTATGCACAATAAAAATATATTAATGTGACCCACGGGATAAATAGCCTAAGTATTCCATATAATTTATTTTCATTTTTTATTAATATTTTTGTTAGATATCAGATATGTTGATAACTACAACATTAATGTATATTTAGAATATCATAAACTCCTATTAATACACAATAATAAAGTTTTTTGGACATATTTAATAAAACATGCATTTGTAAGTGCTACAGGTTGTGTATAATGCCTATTTTAGCAATCTAACTAATTCAGATTGGGCTCTGCTCATATCTGCATCAGAGGCTTCATTTTTTATTGAAGACTTTGTCAATTGTCCTGGATTCTGCTGAATTTGACAAGTGGAGTAGCACTGCATGACTGAGCCGGACAGACTTCTTTATAGGTTCAGGTCTAAGAGGATCCAGCACTCTGTGGTAAAATCCAATAGCTTTATTTAGAATGTATTAACCCCTTAACGCCAAGGCCTATTTTTTCACATTAGTTTTTCCCTCCCCACCTTCCCATAGCCATAACTTTTTTATTTTTTTCATTTACATAGAAACATGATGATTTTTAGTTTGCAGGACAAGATGTAAGTTCTAATGCTTTTATTCATATTACCATAGAATATACTAGTAAACCGCAAAAAAATTCTAAGTGCGGCATAATGTGAAAAAAAGTACTTGCACCATGTTTGCTGGAGTTTTGTTTTAACGACGTTCAATATGATGTGTTATCTGTATTCTACCGGTTGATACACTTCCGGCAGTATCAACCATGTAGGTTTCCGATATGTTTTGGTACTGTAAAAAAATTCCAAATGTTTTCTATTTTTGAAATTTGCGCCGCCATTTTCTGCGACCAATAACTTTGTTGTTCTAACACCTACAGACTTGAGTGAGGCAGCATTTTTAAGGGCTGAAGAGTACTTTTTATTGCTCACCAGTTTGGATTACATGAAAATTTTTTTAATTAAATTTATGGCATTTGTACTTCTTCCTGCCTGGGGCCGGAAGTAGCAAAATCGAATACATGGCGGCGATGGAAGCCTTTACAAGGCTTCCAGCTGCCATGTTAAGCGACCTGGGCCCCTTACCAGCATTACAACGTACTCATATGTCCAATGTTGGTAAGGGGTTAAATATATATAAAAGTTGGTATAAACAGAAACATGGTTCTCTTTATAGGTGACTGATATCCATCTGATTTCCATCATAAACAAAAACCATATTATTACAAAAT
>JAODAL010056700.1:0-23130 GCA_025379985.1 Phyllomedusa bahiana | reverse complement strand
CTTTTTTTCACTCTCCCCTTTACCTTTTCCAAACAGTTTTTCATCTTTCTCTTTCTTCTTTTATTCTTAATGAAGGCAAGCCACATTTTGGGGTCCATTTCCTTTATTACTCCCCCGTGTTTTGATCTCTTTTAAAAACCCCCAAGGACAAAAAACCCAACCTTTTTTAAAAAGAAAAAAAGAAATCAGGATTGGGCCTTTCCATTTACCGTAAAACACTTGTGTGAAATACCTATTCCAAACATATGTTATAAACAAAAAAAATATTATTGGGAAATGCAGATAGGGGATCCCCCTGAACCACCGAAAGCGACAGAAAAAAAGACGTACGGGGAGTGGACTGGGGGCCCACTGGTTTTCACCAGACCCCTTTTGCAAAGAAAGGATGGGTTGCTAAACAATGCCCCCCCAATATACCCCTGGTGTATTTTGGCTGGTTGGGGGCCGAGGGAAAAGGGGGCGTACAAACTGCTGAGAAGGCTCAAATCGGGAAGGCAGGAAGGTCAGGACAGGGGGAAAGACATGTATCGGGACAAAAGAAAAGAAGGTCTGGAAAAAGAATGCGATAACAACGGAATGCTTACTCAACAGACATGGGCATTAAAGATCCGGCAGGAAGGTCGGGGGACTAGGCAATATTATCCATTTACGATTCGCTGGCCCTTTAAGTTTTACAGAGCGGGGACGCGCACACTAGCCGGCAGAGACAGCGCAAGGAGCAAAGAGAAGGGAAGAAGTGGAACCGAGGTCCAGGTTGTGAGTGCACCCGCGTCCCGACATACCACTCACAGGAGCATCAGAAGATCCAGGGGTACGAGTGCGCCTCCAACCCAACGTGTGGGTCGTGGAAGCACCTGTAACAAATGTTAGTTATTATTAGCAAGGGTGTAAATAGAGGGCTCCAGACAAGCCTCAGATTCATGCTATTACACTCCCAATGCCCCAATCTCCCCGCCGTGAGGTGGAAGTCCTATTTAAAGTTCATAAAAGGGAACAAATTTTGGGCAAACATGAGATGAGGCCTCTCTTCATGTATTTATTAGCTACTATAGGAAGTGCCTCCTTTATAAGCATAACAGTCAACAACTACACTATTACTGAAAGATACCATTATAGACATTGGTTCCCATCAGTAAGTGTATGATATCTGATGTCTAAATTACAAAAACTTCTGATTCATTATTGATTTCCTTTTATTGATTATTTTGGCCCATCCTTCATGACTGGATCCATTAACTGATCATTAAATATCGCCCATTTAGATATATATATATATGTGTATATATTTTATATATATATATATATATATGTGTATATATAATATATAATATATATATATATATATATATATATATATATAGATTATATATATATATTTTTTTTTAATGGCATATAGTATATAACAGAGGAGTGAAGAACGAAAAAAAAATAATTTCCACCCAAAGAGAAAATTTGCCCCTCACTTCCTTGCAGTCACTATCCCTTTTCACCATACTCTGCCACTCCACCATTAAAGGGGTTTTGTCACAATCTCATTTCATACTTCCTGTATCCTGCTCTTCAGCTCTGTGTGCTTAGAAGGGGGCGTGTGTGATTTGTTTGAATCGCACATCATGTGACCCAGCAGGATGACATCACCATGCCTTTCTACACAGTGTGTTCACTCTAGTCACACAAAGGTCTGTTTATGTATACAGCTGTGAGTAGCTACATTGTAGCTCAGAGATAAAGTTTTTGCCTCACAGCACAAGGGTCCTAGGTTCAAATCCTTGCAGGAACCAAATCTGTGGATTTTTTTTCTCTTTATCAATGAGCATACCTGATTGAGGTTTCTTTTTTATATTTATTTGACTATTTGCTAAGGAGTACAGAGGACAGGAGTAGAATGACAGCACCTGGGGTTTGAACACTCAGTAGCTGCCTGAGAGGAGAGGTGATTTCTGAGCATGTGTGACCAGGACTGAGGAGCTCTCAGCCATGGTCGGATCCCCAGGAGCTGTAAACAATGGATCACTAAAGGAGCAGCTAAAACAAAAACGGTCCAGAATTTTTAATAATGATGAATGGTGAAAATGTTTATTATTTAATTTGCAAGCTTCCCACGTCCATTTTACTTTGTGGCAAAACCCCTTTAAAGATCTTGACTTCAGTATCACTTCTGCTCCTTGTGGCATCCACTTCTTCTTCCTGTCCTCTCTTGCAGTGTATGGTCTGCTTCCATCCTCCTCTAGGAGGTCTTTCCTAGGGTGCATGTGCACTGTCTCCTGCAGGGCTATGGGAAGCAAATCGTCAGCACACACAATTTAGCCCACATACTATTTAAAAATACTTCTACAGCATTTGTCACCAGAGTAAACCGGTTCCTATTTTCATAGTTCTCTGTTCCTGACTCGGCTGGTTTCTTGACCAAATCTCTGTGTGTTCTGCCTGCCCTGACCTATTGCTTCTTTCCTATTGTTTAAATACCCTAAGGGGACCCAAAGTACACGTAAAAAATGTTTAAAAGTGTAAAAAATATTGTAAGGATCACCCCTTTTGCCCCTTTACAAATAAAAAAAAAAATATATATATGTATATCAAAATAAAATATACCCCAAAAAATAAATGATAAAAAATGTACATGTAATTGCATCACCTGGTCTGTTAAAAGTACAATCTATTAAAAGGACATCATTTATTCCGTCCTGAACACTGTTGGGCCACATGTATGAAACGGTTTTGGTCTAAAACTCCCTTTTTTGGCCATAGGTTTCTATGGGGAAAAAGTGAGTTTTAGACCAAAACCGTTTCATACATGTGGCCCTGTGTTGTTTTGGTCATTTAAAAATTGGAATAAAAGAGCTCAAAAAAGTCGCATCTATCCCAAAATGGTATGACAAAAAGTACACTTCAACCCGCAAAAAATGGACCCTCACTCAGGTCCAAAGGTGAAGACCAAAAAGTTATTGGTCGCAGAAAATGGTGCTGCAGCGCAATTTTAAAAAGTAGATTTTTTTTTTTTAATGTTACTAGAACATAACGATCTGGTATTGCCGGAATCGTATCAACCTTTAGAATGCAGATAACACATCATTTATACTATATATACCATTCTATGGTAGGTGAATGACACAATTAGAAAGTGCAGTATGTAGCTAATGGCTGCAGATTTTGCTGGTAATCCTGGGTACTGGCAAGATCACGTGTCCTTTGCCCACTACATGTGAACATGGTTTTACCCACAAGCGGCTGCATGTCAACCTGGTGTAAAAGGCTTATGACAAACAATCACGCTGAGAACAAGGAAACATAAAACATACAAATTCATATTAACTACTAATTTCACTTTATTTTTGGAAACTTCAGTGTTTATGTCTTATTCTGGGATTCTTAGAGAATTACTGAGATATAAAAACAGTTCTGCCACAAAGCATCTTCATCTATAATAAACCAAATGTTTTCTAAATGACCTAACAATGACAACATTATCCTTCTAATTGGCCATTAGGGCTTATGCATTTCCTTTCTTTGCCTTGGATCCGGAATGAGGAACATCATTTCATTGCAGGATTTAATTTGTTTATTTTGACTTTAAGATTTTAATCTCATTTCATATCTTAATATGCCAAAATATTGTTCAAATGCAGAATTGTATTATTTTGTTTTCTTACCTTACTAGTCAAGCAGTTTTGTCCTAGATGGTCAGCTATATGTATTTTTGTTGAAAGCTAAGTAAAAGGAGAAGCAAGTGTCCCGTATGAAGTAATCTATCCAGCATTTTTAATATTTTTGACTCATTGTTTTCTCATAGGCTACATACCAGAGGTGTAACTAGAGAAGCCCGGGCCCTCTCCTCCGAGCCCCTCCTCTGACCACAAACATTTACCAGTACCTCTTAATAATTATAATCATGCAGTTACTAGATAATACAAGGAACAAATACCTCACCCTACATATCACAACTGCTACCACACAAATCCCACAACACTAAGACCAACTTTACCAATAATGCTACTACATAATCACTCGATTATACGGTTAGAACACAAACACAAATTACCACCACATGGTGGCTGAATAATACCACTTCACTATTACTAAATAAAGATCAGTATACAAAAACAATATTACAGTCATACAGTGACCATATATTGGTAGATACAAGTATACACAAGCTCTGCAGACTGTAATTACTGCTATACAAGGCCCATATAGTGGTAGATACCAGTGTACACAGATCTGCAGACTGTATATTATCTCCATACATGACAATGTAGTAGTAGGTACCAGTGTACACAGGCTCTGCAGACTGCATAGTACCTCCATACAATGACCATATAGTGGCAAATACCAGTGTACACAGGCTCTGCAGACTGTACATCATCGCCATATAGTAGTATATAAAAGTTGCACCCAGGCTTTGCAGGATGTGCATTACTGCCATATAAAGACTACAGTATACAGTATAGTGGTAATTACAAGTTGTACACAGGCACTCTGCAGACATATTACAGTGCAGTTATATCCAGTGACTCACAGGAGACATCATCGCTGACAAGTCGTTCACTTTCCCTTTTCTTCTGCATCCAGTCCAAACATCCATGCTGATGTCTTGCGGACACTACTCATCCCTGCAGAATTTGTATACAAATATCTTAAAATAGCTCTACTTTTTCCAGGCACTTGACCCTCAGCTGTCTTCACCCAGCCTCTGTATCAAACTTCCTGAATCGGTGGAGAGCAGCTATAGGCCTTAGTTTAGAGGCACAATTTCCTAGAGCATTGGAGAGGAACAGATGGCTAACCCCTTGGAGATTGTGCTTCAGCTATGGTCTATACCCTCAATCAGAATCAAGTACGCAGGTAGTTTAGGTAGAAATCCGGCAAGGCTGCCAGGCTAGCTAAGTAATGCACTGCACAGGTAGGTGGGTCCTAAGTAGGAAGGTGGCTGATAATCCCTAGTTAGATAGGGTAAGATAGATAGGACCTAGTTAGCAGGACATAGGATAGAGGTCAGGCTCAGGGTAGGGGTCATTTAGGCTGCCAGTAAGGGCAGGGTAGCGCTCATCCAAGTCAGGTAGGTAGGCAGGTATATAGGACTCAGGAAGATAGGAGGTAGGTAGGCCCCAGTTAGATAGGAATCGACTGCAGGTATTTAAGCATGTCAGTTAAGATAAATAGGCCGTACCAACTAATGGTAGCGCCATGTATGTGCCTCATTAGTTTAAAAAAAAAACACAACAACACACACTCACCTGTGTCCACATTCCCACAACGATCTGTAAGCTGGCTTCTCTAGTGAAACCTGCAGGCATATCCAAGAGCGTAACTTTCAAGCAGCTTGGGCTCGGTGCTTCCCCCCTCAGTGCAAAAACTAGCAATGAGGACCCCCCAGCCCTTACCCGTTACCATGGCGCCATTTTCAATACAGGGTCTTCCTATGTGTTAGAAGGGCCTTTTGGGCCGACCCTCAAGGCTTGATCAAGAGGGCCAGGTAGCGACTGCTACCTCTGCACGAACACCGTCCCTGTAGCTACGCTCCGACCGCTTGTCATAAGGCCGTGGATTTTTGATGTCATTGTGTCGCCTACGTCAGGACTTACAGTTGGTGCCTAGTAGGTCTAAGGCTTAAGGCAACTAGGCTGAATAGTGGGGCAGGGCGCCAGTGGCGCTCTGCACCACTGGGGTGGGGGCTTGGTCACTGTGAACGAAATTACCATAACTATAACTGTTACGAACTCGCCAGCCATGGGCCGGGCTGACATAACATCCATCACTTTTACTCGAGTTCACTTATGTGGGCCTTGAACGTCCCCGGCCTAACTAGTTCATCCTAGTGACCACGGTCAAACGAGATTGTTACTGAAAGGGCCAGACCCGGCAGTAATAATTAAGTTACTGTTCATTTTAATCGGGCAGGTGCCTCCCTAGTAGTTGACTTTCAGGCCCTCGTCGCATGTCCGCTATGGTTGCTAAAGTGGTAGTAACATTTCTGCTGTATACAGATCAGCCATAATACTAATATTATGTAGATCCCCTTTGTGAGACCAAACCTGCTCTGACCCATTGAGCCATGGCCTCAACAAGACATAGGGTTGTATCTTGCATCGCGACATTAACAGAAGATCCTTTAAATCCTGAAAGTTGTGAGGTGCCTGCATTGATCACTTGTTTTTTCAACGCGCTACCATTTCGCCGCCTAGATGCACATCATAATTGAGATTCATGAGGAATCTTATAAGACAATGCCTTGAGCTTCCAGCCATATTTCTCAAACATTTCTGAACAATTCCTGCAGTCTGGCAGGGCAAATATTTCTGCAAAAAGAGGCCACTGCCACTAGAGAATACTGAAGTCATGAGGAGGTGTTCTTGGTCTGCCATTCTGGACATGAAACAATTTTCTTCAAAATCGCATAAGGGAGATATCTTATGCAATGCCTATGCTCAACATTTTTTCCTGCTTCAAATACATCAACTTCAAGAACTTGTATACACTTGCTGCCTAATGTATTTTGCCCCATTAACAGGGATCATTGTAACTCAATAATCAATGTTATTCACTTAACATGTCAGTGGTTTATGGTTATGGCTGTTTACTGTACATTAGTGTGAAGATACATTTTCTAAGGTTTAGTCAAACATAAGCCTCCAAGTGAGAGGGATCGGAAAAGGAGGTCTCTCTGTGACTAGCTGCCATGCAGACACAAGAGGGGTTGAATCTGATAACAAAGAAAAAAAAAATATACATAATAAAAATTTATTAATAGGATGTATGGGATATGGTTCTGTAATAAAAGAATGGCTTAAAAACAAATTGCAAAAACAATAATGGAATTGAAATTTTCCCAATCCTCCCTAAAAACTAATAAAAAAGTTAAAGAGGGAAAGTTTCCCAAATAAGAAATAGTATGCGGGGCCACTTCCAAGGATAAATTGCACTCATTGGCGTAGGGGTGAGATTTGCGCGACAAACATGACAGCGTCACCCCCCAACATAACGGCACTCCCACAATGCGACACAGTTGATCACCAAATATCAATGCAAAGTCGGCAACATACAAAAGTTTTAGAACACACAGTAGCAACATATAAAAACATACTAAATACATAGTCACCACATTTACCCAAATAACTACTGGCTACACTCAAGCTCAGAATTCCCAAAGTTAATATTACGCAAATGTCCTACTAAGAACCACATCCCTCACCATGCATGCATAGAGAGCGTAAAACTGGGGCCAAACATGAACCACTTATAGTCACCACCAATAGTGTACTTGAATAATACCACAACACCCATACCAACATATCACCATTACATATTGTGACTTAATAATACTGCCGCCCACTGAGACCAAGAACATATATTTACGCGCAAACCGACATATATGATTAGAAGTAATACACCATCGAACATTACTCCGAAATATAAATCCATTATACAACAAACCAATCTTAAAACTCACCGGCATACAGAGACCTAAACATAGATGAAAACCAAACATGCACACATCTCTACAGACATATAAGTAAGATTACAATTTGGGTAAAGATATAATACTCCAGGACTTAAAGAAAGGAGATGTCTCTGAAAGTAGTTGTTCTCTTTTTTCTTCTGCCATCAGTTCATCCCAGACTCCATGGACTTCTTTCTTCTGGCCACGACTCTTTCAACTTGAAAAATATACAATCAAACATCTTAGACTCCTCTTCTCTGACCCAACTGCCTACTTTCTGTACAAACTCCGACCATACCTATAGTGGCCTCAAATGGTAATGAATTGACCCCTTTTTGTCCCCAAACATGAAAAATGGGGCTCCTAAACGAACATGGGGGTCTCCCCATATTGTGGCACAAACGTTTAAGTGCTTGGTTTTGGTATACCACACAGCGAAGTAGTTAAATTCCGCTCAGACAGTATGTAGGCACACCCCCAAACTAATATGTACAGTTCGTCAATTAGTAGTTATCTCGATCATCCCCTATTAAGTAGATAAGGTTGTGTATGTTAGAGCCCTCCCCAATAAGTAGAAATATAGATCCGCTATTATGCGTATTATATAGGTCCCCTGTAGGTGTTGCCTCGCTATAGCCATGTAGAGCTTATATCCCTCTCCCGTAGCGAATGAAAATTAAAATAAATAAAATTAAAAAAAAAAAAAAAAAAAAAGATTAGGCACACTTCTCCTGTTCAAACTCCGGGCGGCCCTCTCTGTGTAGACCACGCTACAAGTCCAGAAACTGTGTGTTATCAGTGTAGGCCAGGCGTGACGTCACAAGGTACACACTAGCTTTTAGGAGGTCTGCCAGCGAAGGAAGGCGGAACTATGTTCGAAAGGGAGTTTGAGGAAAGCCTTGCATCACCCCCTCTACAAAGCTGATGTGTATGTACATTCTGATCCACTGAGGGGGGGGTTAGGTGTGGGGTCGGTGTATATTACAAAATGCCCCTGTAGGACGGCAGTGCATGGTTCGTGTGGGCCATTTAAAACGGGCATACAGAATCAGAGAATAATTGGCAGTCGGTGTGAGGTCAGAATGGCTGGCTGTTCGCTCCTCCTCCTGCACCGCGTATTACACCTCGGTGAGTGGTGTCCCAGGCGTTCGCTCACCCTTAGGAACGGACTTGCATGTATGACTTGTCAGTAGGGCATGCCATAAATGTCTGAAAGGTAAAGGATCTGTCTCAGCCCTTCATAAGGACGGACTCTCCAAAATCTGAGAACCGAACAAGGAGCATTTGTTCGGCACCCCTACTCCTCATCTGTCTACTATGGAGTTTCAAGCAAGCACATTCAAGCAGTGTCTGTAATTATAACTCCTATAGAACAGAATAAAAACAGTATGGTGCAAGCTTGACCTACACCCCGTTCAGTTCTCAAACTTTTAAGGGCTCATTCTCGAGATCAGTGCGAGTCCCGCACCGATCCGACATTTCTGGCATCTCCTATCTGCCATACATGTCTGAGATGGGAACACCCTTTAAGTTATATATCTACCACCCCCCCCATGATGGTGTATTTAAAATATTCACTTAAAAAACATACCCGTCATACTACGTCAGTGGAAAAAACATCAACCAGAGGATTACTGTGACTGCATTACAGTGGAAAGCTATTGAAAATTACCAACTGCCGACTGAAGGTCACTCCAGAATCGATCCAAGAGCAATACACTATGGAAACAAAGAGATCCTTAGGTCACAGTCAAAATCTGGACCACTTAGCTTAAGCTCTGAGGGTTTCTTCACTAAGATTTACACAGGAAAAGTTGTATCACTAACACAACCTTGCACAAAAGCAGAAGAAGTCAGAGACGAGGCGGCTGCCATAGAGCTGACCTTACGGGTATACACAGTAATTTTCAGATACAAAACCCAGATGAAGGAGATACTCTTGGCGGTAACTACTTCTACTAAGTAGCTTTTTTATTTTTATATGCAACAAATAAAAATAAAATCCAAGAAATTGTCAAGCATAAATAACCCTGAGATATAGTTTTTAAAGTGCCAAGTGACCATAAAAATAAATATATTAGTGTTCATGATTAATAAGAAAGGTCTTGATCTAATAAAGACAATGAGTAAGGCATTGAAACTCTCCTGAATGACCTGGATTTCTGCACTTTTTATTATCAACATTCATATTAATATAATTAAAATGTGATCTGAAAGTCAAAGTTAGAAAACACAAAATGTAACTAAACTAATTTCACACAAATAGCTGGAGTGTTTTATTGAGTTCATTCAGTAAACATCCTACATTGAATCGTGTATTTGAAAAAGGTGAGAAGGCTATGTTGGCAAAAAGTATTTTAAGTAACTAAAATTGGATGTGTGGGTTTCACAGGTGCTTTTCTCCCATTAACTCCCTAGAGATCACCCACTGTTTTTTGACAGTGGACAGGGCACAGTAGTCCCCTACGGCAACATCATCCATCGGCGATCGTTTAGGTCCCAAGTCTATAATGGTTGCTTAGCTTTCAGTTTAGCGACCATTTATCGTTATCACATGGCATGGCGATAGGGACTAACTGTAAATGTGTCCTATGGACGCACCTACAGTTCAAGGCTTCTGCGGAGCAGAGAGCGAAGTCTCCGGCCGATATTGTGCAAGAAGTGTACTCTCCAGTGGGTTCCGCAAAGCAGGCATGGTTGCGGGCTCAACAGGAGTAGCACAACAAGGCGCCATGAGATGATATGTCATCACACTGCGTGCATGGCCTGATGACGTCACGCCGCCTGTGCAGAGAAACGGTTAGATACACAATCCAATGCGTCTACAGGGAGTGGTGGAAAGGCTGAGAACTGTGTACGTGCGTTTTTATTTATAAGCTACTCCCCCACTAAGCCTTCTGGGAGACTAGTAACCTGCCTAAATACCCACTGGGGGACATATAACCTTGGTGATACATACACATTGTTAACTATTTTGCCTCCTTCGCCTGTTTTAGTGCTATGTCTTGGCACAATTGTAACTGCGCGGTTCGCGTGTCAGTGTTTTTCGTAACTCCGCACTGTATACTCGCATTGTTTTTTGTGTTTCTTTTTTTGGGTGGTATTTTTTTGTTTTATTTGTTGTTTTTGGTTTTTTTTTTGTGGGGGGGGGGGGGGGGGGGGGGGGGGGGGGGGTGGGGGGTGTATTCTTTGTTTGGGTGGGGTGTTAGTGGTGGTGGGTGGTTTTGTTATTTTTTGTGTTTTTTTTTTTTGTTCTTTTTTTTTTTTTTGTTTTTTTTTGTTTTTTGGTGGGTGGGTGGGGGGGTGGCTTTGTTGTGGTATTTTTTGTGTGTTTTGGGGGGGGGGGGGGGGTTGTTTGGGGTGGTGGTGGGGGGGTGTGTTTTTTTTTTTTTTTTTTTTTTGTGTGTTTGGGGGGTTGGTGTATGTTTTATATTTGTTTTTTGTGGTGTGGGTGGGTTTTGGGTTGGGTTGTTTGTATTTTTACTTATTCCAAGTGGGGCGTGGGGGGCCTGGCAGCCCACCGGCCCCATTGACATTCATTACTCATGGCGCATATTCGTCGTGAATAATTGACATGTCACTTATCTCCCCGCGTATTGTACGCGCGGGGAGAGGAGGCGTAAACCATAGTTCTCTATGAGAACTATGGATTTCCGTAATTTCAGTGCGCATCTCGCCCGTATTAGAGCGCAAATACATAACGAAATTGGAGCCGAAATTACACCGTGTGAACGCACCCTTACAATGCATACTATGCGTGTCGTATTTCTGATGTGGAGGTGTGTTATTTTACTTTACTGGTTTATTATTTATACTTAGAAAGATTACTATATTAGCTCTATTAGTAAGTAACCAATGTTTTTACATTGATGTCATCCACTTCTCTTTAAATAGATGTTATAATGTTGTGCTCTTCACACATCATTAAGCACAATGTTCAAAAATGGACACCAGTGGGATTCCTTCAATGATGTGTAAGTAAGTGAGATAGACAGAATAATCTCTTGTACTTGTGAAGCACTTCCTGGCCCACAAGTAAAATAAAACGAAGTATAAAAAAAAAAAAAATTCTGGAATTTCTTTTCCAACATACATACATGTATCTCTCCATTTATGTGGCTGCATTTCGTCGACTTCATAAGCCACCTCTTAAGGTCGCCTTCAAGTTACATGCAAATAATATGATTGTAATTTTTTTTACCTGCTTTACAATGCAATTTTCTTAAATTAATAACTTTATTTTTTCCCCATCTATGAACCTGCATTAGAGCTTGTTCTTTGGAAACAGAAGTATGGTTTTCATTGCTGTCATTTTCAGACACCCTCAAATTTTTGATCACTTTTTATTCCAATTTATGTAGAGGCACAACACACAACAACAACAAACAAACAACAATCAACAAGCAACAAAAACACCTACGTAATTTTTGGAGCTGTGTATTTTATGTGGCACTAATTGTGCAGGAAAAAGTTACATATAAATAGTGAAGACAATAATGTTTGATTTTTTTTAAATACTTTATTTGTGTAGAGTGGGAAAAGGGGGGTTGTCACGTTCACCACCAGTCAAGGCCGCTGGTCACTCGGTCACGGCCGCTGCTACCATAAACAGTCGGCTTCACACATTCATCTATGGCTTCCTGTGTGAAACTCTGTTCTTCAGACCTGAATCCGTAAATATGATTTCTCGAGGCCAAACCAGCCTGTGTCCAGAATCCTCCAGCACTCATAGGGGTTAATCCTCTGTTTCTCCGTGGGTGAATGGGGACAGTCTTGTGCTTCCTACAACTTCTGCTACTTTCATTCACTTCCTCTTTCGCTATTTATATGTACACTTGCTTCCTCTCTTCCCTGTGCCTCGCTGATATTGGTTCGCGTCGTTATACGTTCGGCCTTGCTATCTCTTTGGAATCTCCTGAGCTATTGACTGACTTTGGCTTGTTTGTGCCGGTTACTCTTAGGTCTCTATATTCTTGTACTGGCCTGCCCGGTTCCCATACAACATAACGAGCTAGGAACCTGTCACGACTACTCTTACTTGTTCTGTGTTTGTTTGTTGCTGTCCTGTGTTTCACACTTGGCTCAGTTGTACTCAGTAGTCATCATCTGGTCTTAGGGCCTATTAAAGGATTCTCGTTCCCAAAAGAGCAGGGAAATAACAAGTCTGGGGTACCAGTGTGTAAGCTCCTCACATCGTTCAGTGTCATCGTCTGCGTTTCCATCTGACACGTCCTCTGATCAGGGGGTTCGATTTATAAATTTTTAAAAATGTTTTTAAAACTTTTTATTAAAAAATGTTTACTTGTAATCTTAGTCCTCTTGAATAGTATAGTCTGCAATTACAAGTCTCCAAACAAGGGTAGTAAAATGGTATTGATCTAACAGCTCCCGTGACTACTGGTCAGAACTCTGCAATTGCGTTGCAGGGAGATATCGGAATGGCGTTGAATGGGTGCCTTATGACTGTATTACTGCCGATGATCGCCCTACGAGTTGCCACTGACCGTTGCATCTAATATTAATCTAGGATCCTGAGCGTTCTAAGTACCAGTTCTATGTCTTCAGAAAGCAGGTGCTGGCAACAACTTACAACCAGCACAGGCTCTGTATAGAGGGGGCCAAACTCATAAGCTAAATGGTCACCTACCTCTGCCATCATCCCGATCTTGTGTATACTTTCCTCTCTATCTACATTCCGTATGAGCTGCCCTCCTTGGAAACTCTGACCCCTCTCCATGCACAATCTCCTCTGTCTCTCTTTTGAAATTTAAAAGACTAAGCGAGACTAAAAAAGACTATTTAAAATCTGTATTTTTTATTCTCAGCATAATGCAAATGAACAATAGAATAAAATTTTAGTGTGAAGGTGTCCATATCCTTTAAACAGAAATGCATCGAGATCTAGATATATCTATGCAGTTAATGGTAATAGACATAGAAAAAACTTGTGTCATATACATATCTAGATCATTTTAATATTAACCCATAGCATTGTCCTGACTCTTCTGGCATATTTGCATCTTATCACTGAATATTCTAAAACAAACTATAACAATCACCAAATGTTTCAAACTACACATAAACTAAAGACAACCCAGTGAGGTCAAAAATGCATTGAAATTCCCACGCTAGAGCTTCCAACATCAAACATAAGTTGTGTATAATTTGTGTCTGTAACCATATTTAACCATTTCATCCCGTGACATGAAACTACCACCGACCTACCGGGGCTTCTCCATTTCATCCTGCCGGTACTTCCGTTGGCTCTCTCCCCTTCTTTTATTAGACCTCTAGTGATGTCTGATGCAGTGATTGTCTGGTAAACTAAGCATATTTCCCTACTGCGTTTTAGGTCAAGTTTGCATAAAATGTTTACAGCAGTAAAGTAATTGTTACCATATGTTGCTGTACAACTGACCTTGCATAGACACTGTATTTCTCGTGATGAAATCGATTTTGTATAAACAACCAGCTGGTTACGAGTTACAGAAAAGGAAGAAGAAAATAGTTTCTATAAGTAACAGGAAGCAAGATGACGTCCTCCCACCCATCTTCACACTCAAATTATCGTTTTTTAATTATTTCTGGGAGATTCTCAGCTGTGTTTGCAGGGGTCAACAGCGCAAGGCTATGTAGTAGTGATCATTTATCACTGAAAGTTAAAATAAATGACAGGCACAGATTGACATAGACCACAGGGGAAATTAAAGTTTTCTCAGCTGTATCCAGGATTAAAATAGCACTGGGTGGTATATCTCATAGAAGAGCCAAAGAGATTTAGGTTTTCAAACTTTCTGCTTCTTGACAGTGAATAAAAACCATTATTGTTTGTTTTTCCATAGATTATAAAAAGGTTCTCTTGTAAAGTTTTCGAGTGATTCCTAATATCAGTCAGGGGCTTTATAGACTGTAACCTTACATAAATAGAGGTGTAGAACTACATGTGATGTCAATGATCATACACAATCAGAGGGCATACATCGTTACGGAGTAGTTATTTATTATGCAATTCTAAGGTAAACCATTTTTGATCCAAAATCCAACCATCAAAAGCTGGTTCCGCTACAAGCACACTAGTAACATATGCAAGAACTGTTTATCACCCCATATCAAGAGTGTAGAGACAAACCTTCTTGGTAAGCTTAAATGAGTTTGTGTTCGCAACCTCAGAGTTTCAGAAAAAAAAAAAAGGTGAATTGCATGAATGAAATACTCTGTCACTTCCTGGTTCAGACTGACTCATTTGCATACAGCTCCATGCTTGTACGCTCCATCCCCTGCTGTGCTTTCAGATGCTAATTAGATCAGATTACTTCTCAAACACTAACAGGATTTTTATTGATCCCCAAAAAAAAAGCCCTAATTACATTCTGTTTATTTTACAAAAATAAAGTTTTTACTGTGAACCACAGGACACTCCCCACAACCTGTGTATGATATCCTCACGTTATCCATTAAACAAAAGCAGGGGGAGTTGTTTACAGTATTTTTACGGAGGAACTGAAATGCCGGGGAGGTCATAAATTCATTGTTCTCTTAGGGAAAACACAGGAAAAAGCTTTTAATTTGGAAAATGTCTTTATTTTGTGTTCCCTACAATTTGAAAGCTATTCTTTGTAGCGAGATAGCCCCTTTAAGGCAGGAAGTTCCTAATTAGTTTTGTGCTCCAATTTGGGTCAGGCCTATCTTGCCAGACCCAATTTTTTGGCAACCATTTGGGGCCCCTGAAAAAACTGGAACCCAAATAAAAAAGCTGAAGATGGGAGACAGGAAGCATATCTGATACACTTCCTTTTTCCTGTCTGACTGACGGGGTTTCAATTAGTTGCCCGATTTGTCCACAGCGTGCCGATTGGTTACTCAAAATTTAGATTGGCCAATAAAAGTAAAAAACACTCTTTAAGGGGGATTTTCCATTTTTCCATTTATACCCCCTTTTCCCAGCTCTTCAGCTCTGTGTGCTCAAAAGGGGGCATGTGTGTTTGGGTTTTTGAATTGGTATCATGTGACCAGCGGATGACATACCATCCTTTCCCCTGTGAAAAAAAAAGGTCTGTTTTTGTATAAAAATGTAGTAGCGAAAGGGAAAATTTTGCCTCCAGGGAAAGGAGGTTCCCAAAACCCTACAGGGTTTTTTTCTCTTTATCAAAGCACAAACCGATTTGGGGGTTTTTTTTTTATTTATTTAGTTTGATAATTTTCTACCCAGTACAGAGGGCGGGGTGAATGATAGCCCCGGGGTTTTTAACACTCATAGCTTTCCCCAAGAAGAGGTGATTCTGAGCATGTCTCCCGAAAAGAGGGGCTCCCAGCCCCGGTGTATTCCCCGAGACGGCTGTAAACGATGAATCACTAAAGGGGCAGCTAAAACAAAACGGTGCAGAATTTGTATAAAATGAATGGGAAAATGTTTGTTATTTCACTTCCCAAACTTCCCACGTCAATTTTACTTTGTGGCAAAAACCCCTTTTAAAAAATTCAGGGCTTTTGAAAATTTAAATTTCCCCCTCCCACCCACCCTCTTAGTCCTTTTAATCTCGAATGTTCTCCTACATATCTTCAGCAAGTTCACAGTCCAAGTTTGTCTGGCTACTCTACTGGGGTATCTATTCTGGTTCCATCCCTCATCTCATTCTCTTCTAATTATTGTCAGTTACCAAAAAATAAAACTAATGGAACCGAGGTGAACAGATCTGCATATAGTCAAAAGTAAATAATTAGGCACAAAATGGTTTTTAAGTAAATTTTTTAAGTAAAATTTTTAAAGCTTACTTTTATTTTTTACGTCCTGAAACAAACGGGAAAAAAAAACTGAAGGGAAAAAAAAAGGGGGAAAAAGTATTAAAAACATGCCTCAGACATGTACTAAGAAAGTAAGAAATAAAAAGTCTAATAATAAGATAGAAAAAGAAAAAAAACCCCCTTATTTAAAGGGTTACATTTTACCCTTTAACCAAATATATATCAAATATGCATGATAAAAAGATTAAAACATTGCAATAAAATATTCATAAAAATTTTTTTATGTTTTCAATGTTTAGATTTTTTTTGGGAGTTTTTAAATTCTTATTAAAAGGCCCTTTAAAATTTAAAAGAGGGATTTATCGTTTCATCTTTTTTTCCGTCTGTTTAAATTGTATTTTCCCGGTTTTCGCTCCTAAAATTTTAAAGGGGGGTTTCTTCCCCCCAGTGGGTGTTTTTTAACCCTAAGGGGGTGAAAATCATCCCCCCCTTTAAAAGTTCTTGCTCTTTTCCCAAAGTCAGTGTTTTTTGTGTGAGATTGGTGGTTAGGGGATATCACCCCCCCCCCCCTCTTTCCTTTTTCCAAATGTTCACTTTTACTTTTTCCTCTCCTATCCCAGTTTTTTTTTTTTGAAGAGCGTTTGTTTACTTTCCACGGCCTGCATTAAAGTCTAGCCCAGTCTTTTTTATAAACTCATCCAGAGCAGCACGATCTGTCTCCCTTCAATTTTTTACACACAGCAGATTAGGCACCAAAAAAATTTTCTGCTTTTTTTTCTGTTTGTGGGGGAAAAGCAGCTGCAGTGTTACAGGGGAAGCTGCTGACTTGCAGATTTGGAAATGTTGCCCCCCCTTTTTTTATTTGGTGAGAGGGCAGAAATGCGCGCCCCCCGGGAAAAACCCCAGGGGGGCCAGACAGAATGAAAAAATTATAGAGCCGTCAGCCAATGAAATAAAAGGGGGTGGAACCCGCCCGGGAAACGGGGAACATGTTTACAGAAAATGAAGGTTTAAGGGATAGTGAAAACAACACTTTTTTTGCAAAAGAAATTAAATTCCCAAAGTTGTTTTTTTTCATTTGGCCCCTTTAAATTTAAAGGCCTTTTTAAATTTTAAAAATGATAAAAACCCCCTTTAAATTTTATATAAAAAGGGTTTAAAAATAAAAATGCTTAAATTTTTTAAAAATTTACTTAGGGGTTTTTCATTTTTAAAGACCCAACCCAAGCACAAAAAAATTTACCCACATTTGGGAAATACACCCCAAAACACCAGGGGACTGCCCTGCCGCTTTTCTTTGACATAAATTTCCCCTCTCTCAAATCCCCAAACTTAAACCTTACTGAAAAGAATTTCTTTTTTTTTTCCCCCTTTTTTACTAACAAACCCCCATCTGCTATATCTGTCTCAGGTGTGGCACACCATAACCCTAGGCAGCGGGCCGCTGTCGGGGGTTTTTTTAGACCGATCTGCCCCTTCCCCCTTATATCCAACCCCCTTGCCCCTCTTGCACCCTGCACCCAAAGAACATTCCAGAATCCGTCCTTTTCTCACTATCGAAAAACTAAACCCTCATTGTTGCCTTATTCTTTCTCGTCTTGACTACTTAACCCCCTGTTATCCTCTCCCCCCTTTTGCAAAACTCCCCCCCTCCCCAAATTTTCCCCTGAATGCAGCAGCCGGTTGTCTTTCTCTCCAGCCCCAAAAATTTGATGCCTCTACCCGTGTTAGTCACTGACTGGTTGCCCATCCAGTACAGAATACACATAAACTAATCAAATTTTTACCCATAAAGTCCCCCCCGCTGACCCTACATCTCCTCCCCCCACTCTGTCTACCACCCTCCCCCGCTCTCTCCGCTCAGTACGGGCATCACACCTCCCATGCACATCTTCAATTTTTTGCACTTCTTTACCCATTCTTGGAACTCCTACCAACCCCTACCATCAGGCACACCCCCGCCTTCGCATTTTTTAAAAGTGTCCCGAAAAAATCTTCTTTGGCGGCCTACAAAAACCCCTAATTGCTAAACCACATCTTCTATCATCAATTTTTCACTACCCACAGGGCTCTCACAGGCACTTATCTATATATAGATGTACTGTCATGGTGGCAGGTTCACCCAATTTTTATGTAAACCACCCCATATTAATGAAACATGGCTGGACCATTGTAGATTCAGAACTTCTCCCCCTTTGTCTCCCCAAGACACCCTTATAGATTGGAAGCTCTCGCGAGCCGGGCCCTCACACCTTGTGTCTCATCTGTAAGTAGCTCTTATTCTGTAATGTCTGGTTTGTCTGTACTTATACCATCTACATTGTACAGTGCTGCGGAATATGTTGGCGCTATATAAATAAAGATTATTATTAAAAAATATGTGGTCAAAAGGGACGCAATTCTACAAGAACTTTTGGGGGTTTTCTTTGCTTTTCTCTGGATATTTGGTCCAGAAGTTCTCAGCTTAAAAAACACAGAGAAGAATGAAAAGTTAAGGGGTTGTCCACCTCAGTAAAAAGTTATTTAAAAAGCAACCTTCCCATGGCACCCGATTCCGGCGTTGGGTCTCTCTGGTCTTCTTTAGACATGCTGCCACCCAAATAGGGAAGTCACTACTGAGGCCACTAATTGGTTGCAGTGGTCACGTGCCCCTAGTTTACACCACCAATTCGGAAGGGAACAGCCTCAAATCGATGATGTAAGTTAGGAGTACCTGCCAAGCGTGATTCCCCATCTCAAGTGACGCTTGTCTCAAAAGGGCCCCAGAAATGCGCAGCTGGAAAATGGTTTTTTAAATTTTTACTTGGGGCCTGGGACCTTTTTAAATAACTTTTTACTGAGGTGGATAACCCCTTTAATGCTCATGCATATTGCTGTATTACTGTTATTCACTGCCAGCCTAAAACATGATTACCCATGCAGTTTCTACTGTGATGGTCCAAAAAGCTATACTACCTGGACCAGTATTAAAGAGGTGTTCCTGTTTCACAGATTAGCTTTAAACATGTAGGTGAAAGTAAATAAAAACTATTGCCAAATGCACTGTTTTTAATTTCCTTCTCTTCAGTGTTCAAAGCAGATTGTATCTCCTGCTTTTGCACACAGGCTTCCCAGGGTTACTGGCCACCTCTCTATGCTCTTACAGGCTGCAGCAGTAGATTCGGAATTGGAATGTCCACCCCCCCGCTATTTGTTATCTTGAAACAGGAGTTTTTACATTTTTTATGACAACTTAAACCCATTAAAAGCCGTAGCCTTGTGCTTACAGTTTTACAGCCCTCCTGCACCATCCCTGCAACGGATCACAGGAAAAGCAAACCATATCCCGATCACTTCTGTAGAACCACCCAATTCCACCCACAAAATGATAAAGATAAAAGAAATATGGTTCTAACTAATAACTACAAAAGTTTTTTTTTTCCCTGATCTTTGAATTTATGTAGGTGAAAAGGGGGATTAGAACGTGCATTGATGGCTCCTTCAATGTCTACATTCAACTGCTCTAGCTTCATCATGAGGCATGTCATGGACTGTGACCACTGGGATCCTGCTTCCTGCAACTAAACAAATAGTCATGTCAGCTGGGTTAGTAAAGTTCCATAACCTTACACTATAGCAGGGGTGTCAAACTGCGGCCTTCCAGCTGTTGGGAAACTACAACTCCCATCATGCCCACTGTTCTACATTATATAAATGCATGATGGGGGGTTGTAGTTTTTCCCAAAAGCTGGGGGGCCCCATTTACCCTGTGCACATACGATAATCTCTTTTCTCCACTTTCTCACTGTTACGACCATTGAAAATAAGTAAGTGTCCAAGCTTGAGGGGTATCTTCCCAATCTGTAGATTAGCTGCAGACATTTTTGCAAGACAAATTCCCTCCATATATGTGAATGTGGTTGTTTCTGCAGCATGCACATGGTTTTCTGTACACTCCATTCAGATAAATGGAACAGCTACAGAAATGACTGCATCAATCTGTATTAGGGTAGGAAAGCACAAGTGCGGCAGAGGGTCCCGCCTCCAATGTGTCTGCCAATGGTCACACGAGATGTCGGCAATCTCGGCAGCCATTGGTGGATGCATCGGAGGTGGGATTTTTGGCCACATCCGCAACGTTTGTTCTCACCCTTGGTTGGGTTCAATTTAGCCTGGGATCACATAGATCTATTGTTTTGAGAATATGCACCGCAGCTCACATCATCTTGTTTCATAGTTTTTGCTTTGGTACATAGTATAGGGTGTGCGATCACCCTACAAAATGGCTTATATTTTAATACACATGTGGGCCAGTATATGGGAATTTGGGACAAAACCTTTTAAAGTCTGGGTGCTTTAAGCATCAGAAAGAGATAAAGTCCTTAAAATGGGAGGAAGGGGGGGCTGAGGCCTGATAAAAGAGGGGTCCCGACTGAGTTTTTTTCAGTTCTAATTGTTGTTGGGGCAAAAAAAGAATGGGGCCTGTTCCAGCAAAAAAGGGTCATTCCCTCCCAAAAAAAAAACAAACCCCACTTCAGCTCAATTGGCTGGGGGATTCTGAATACCACAGCAGGGGTCTCCAAGAAATTAGGACCTTGCCGTTGGTTGCGTCTTCTACTGTACTACTGTATCAACTAAACCTCAAAATTTTGATATTTTTCCAGTATGTTACTTTTTTTTTCCAAAAAAAGGGGGGCTAGGGTAAAGTTTTTTGTGCATGACCTTTTTAAGTCTGGGGCACTTTTCCCATTTTTTTTTTGGTGAAATAAGTTTAAATCACAGGTGAACTGTATAAATGGCGTTACCCTTTGTATCGCTTTATCTATATGAAATTTTTTCATCGGTTTTTGTTGCATTTTTTGCAGTCTCCCCATGTGTTTTATAACTGTGGCTTTTTGCATGCTGGTGTGAACTAGTATCTAGAGCATTTGCTCATTAATTAACGGAAACCTGTTATCTTTTCCTCATGCAGCACAAGGCCAGAGAACGCCTGCTGCTGGTATTCAGTATATCCACCCAGCCATTGAGCTGTAAGTGTGGCTTTGTATTTTTTTTGGTTAATTCATTCCCATTTTTCTGTGGTTTTGTTTTTTTCATTTCCTCACCACCAGCAGTGAAGTGGAGTGTCTAGGAGGAATACCATTACCCCAGGATGCTCACTGGAATGAAAGAGAGTGGAAAAACAAGAACAGCGTGTAGAACACAGAGAGAGAAAGGGACATGGGGAGAGAGTAACCAACGGCAGCACCTTGAACAGCTGGACTTGGACGAGAAAAAGTGAGAGACAAGGTATTCTTGTTAGGGCAGAATGGGGAACCGTCCCAGGAGTGGTCCAGAGGGAAAACTTCTGAGAAACCAATGTTAGAGCTAGAGAAACTGTAAATTTGTATGGCCCTACCTGTGAAGTGTTTACGGGTTTAGTGCCATGAGGAAAGCCAGTGCACTAAAACCTTCCAGCAATCCCACACAGTAGGCCAAGCAACACCAGCATCCAGATACATCCACTGCCCAGGTGTATCATTTGAAAGTGATTTTTCTGTGGTTTTCCGGTTTTCTCTTTTTTGGTTATATATTGATAATACACAGTCACGCACTTCTCTTTTTGTAAGTCTATTTGTGGTTTATGTGGCTCCTCATTATTTGGTACATTTTCTGCCATAATTCAGGTGAATTTTCAAATTTTCAAATCTCCCTCCACAAACTACAGATACAATACTAACATTCTGTACCATTACCCCCTCTCTTATCTCCAGTGCATGAAATCTGCTCAGAAAATTTCCCCCTCTGACTCCATTTGTAAATAATTGCTCAAGCAATGGCAAGTACATTTTCTGAATACTAGAAAAATATTGCATGAAACATCTTTATAGTAGGGTAAAAATAAAAAGAGGATTAGAAATAATTTCCTGCGTCTCCTTTTCCTCCCCTCACCTATCCTAACTGATTTTAATTAATGTCAAAATACACTCATTGACAAAAAAAAAAAAAGATAATACACAAATAGGCAGCTGGAATCAAATAAAACTTTATATGTGGAATGTAATGATGATATATATAAGTGATCACAATATTACAGCGCAAGTCAAATTCATTGGGGAAAACTGTATGATTGAAAGGAGGCTCTAGCATCTGTTGACCAACTCTAGCCTGGCCACAACATGCGTGTAGGTTGCAGAAGCTGCCGTCCCAGCTGGTACCATAATCGCTCAAGTGATGTTAAATCTGATGACCGGGCAAGAAGTATAGCAATCTGGTGGAGACATTCCTGGGAAACCATTTGTGTGTGTGGTGCGATTTTTATTCTGCCCGAAAAATTCCAACTGAAGCCCCGCTATGAGAGTCAACCATTTTGACCACAGGATGTCCGCACATATTTTCTGAGCCTTAGTTCTCCCTCATATCACATCTAGGGTTGACCAAATGTTGAATGCAATGACTTCTCAGATCGCCACACCAGTAATTGGGCAAGTCTGTTGCTACACAGCCAAGATAGGACTGAAGCACTCATGAAGCCTCCATACGTGAACCTGACCTTTGTTAAATCACAAACAGAACCTGGATTTATGACCGAAAACAATATGGTTCCAGTCTGTAGCAGTCCAGGTTTTTCATGTATGACAGCACTTCATACAAAGCCAACAGTAGCTGGTTGTCAGTGTGAAAAACACCTAAAGGGCACCAAATGTCCCTCCGCTAAGTGTATGAAAATAGGCTGGGTGTGTGATGAAGGTGCTCCCTGTGTCTGGATGGTAGAAAAGGAAACTTTGGGAGCTGCTTGTGCTTGTCAATAAATCAGGCTATCCTCTTTTACTGGTAGCCTGTCTTGGCCTTTTCCCTCATGTATGCATGCCCTCACGCAACCACTGCTCCCAGCACCTCCTAACAGCTTGGTTTAGAACAGCCTAAAAGGGAGGCCATTTATCAAAAAGCCACCAGCTTTCCTAGTCCAAAGTGCTTTTTCAACTATACAA
>JAODAL010056699.1:0-23130 GCA_025379985.1 Phyllomedusa bahiana | reverse complement strand
GCCTATTAAACCCTACTGGGGGCCTATACCTGCCATAACCTGCCCTTACGGGGGAAATCCCTGCCTTAACGACCTATACCCCCTATATCCCCTGGGGGACCCTTAAACCCTGCCTATAACTTGCCTTTTGGGGGAAATTTACCTCCCTATAGCTGCCTATGGGGACTATAGTTTCCTTTAAAAACCTGCCTATAACGACTTATCCTGCCTAAAAAACCTCCCCTATGGGGGACATTAAATGCCTTCCCACCTATATTGCCTTGGGGGATTTTAAAACTCCTATACCACCCTATAAAATTTTTTTGGTATCTATTTTTTTTTTTAAAATTCACAGTAGCCCTGCTTTTCCCCCTAGGCTTATACCGGTCAAAAAGTTTTCCCGGGGTTTTTGGGGAAAAAAGTAGGTGCCTCGGCTTATACTCGGGTCGGCTTATACTTGAGTATATACGGTATGTGATTAAAAAAGTGAAGCCTCTGAGAGCTGCAGCCTTGCTTAGATGACTTAGTTTCCTGACTGTTTACATTAGCTACGACCAGGAGCTGATCTGCCCCGTTGCGTTGTTTGGTTTTTAGCTGTGGGGACCATAAGGGAGGGGGAGAACAAAGCCTGTGTCTGCTTTTATAGAGAATCTGCGGGTTGTAAGTACGTAATTAAACTGAGTAAACATGCAGAACTCCCGCTCAGTTTCCCCCCCTCCCCCCCCCCCTCCCCCCCTGCGATTCGTGAAACGTCCTGTTTGGGACTTTTTTTTCCTGAGCAGATAAGAGGGGGGAAAAAAAAAAACCCCATAGTTGTGCACAATAAGTTTCCTCTGTGGGTTTTGCCAAACAAAGTTTGCTCAACTACGAGACGAATATCAGCCTAGGGGCGTGCATGGGAGGTGTGCGATGACCATGAAAAGCACTTGTTTTTTTTAAAAAACAGAAAAAAGAACGCCCCTTTTTTTTAAGGCTCAAGAGGGGGAGTATCAGCCCGTTAGGTGGGAAAACATTCTTGGCAAAACCCCTTTAAATTTGCCCCTTTAAAAGAGAAACCATACTATCTATACCTTCATCATTTACATTGACAGATAAGGTGTCGGCACAATCTGTGCCTGCATTACTATAAAGGCAAATAACGAGCAAGGTCATCTACCACGTTGACCTCCTTATTACAAAGATGGCGACCCACTTGCTGTCACAGAGGTATAAATTGTGCAATGTTCCATGGGATTCCATAAAGATAATATGGCCCTTTACTAAAACACCTTTTAAACACAACAGCCTATGGACTAAAGTTGGGGTCTTTTAGGGACTGCATATAGGCTCTGCTGTGTGCATGAAGTTTATCCCTTCACAATGAGGTTCTGCAACAGCTGCGGTGTGTATTAAGTAAAATTATCCCAGAACTCCCTGTAATATACATTGTTTTATGTACACGAGTATGAAGCATGATGGAAATCTCTGCAATACATAAGCGATCACTTCCCGCTCTGACCTAATAATACCCCTCCCCCCCAGTCATTATGCAGGAATCTCATAATGTTCGTTGCCTGCAACAAATCTATAATGTTCTTGCAGATTTCTGACTTCTCTCAGGCATTTTTAACTATGGTATTTTGATAACTTCTGACAAGCAATTTTCATTTTCTTCGTTATCGGTTGCTGTACTTCACAAATATGTCAGATTTCCAGCTCCGCAGATTAGCCCTACAGGCTGGCTTTTTTTCCCCAGATTTAAACTTTATAGATCAAACCATACATGCAAGTGACCTCCGGGCGTTTGTTTTTCCTGTTTGGGGCCGTAAAATAAATTTTTCAGCATATTAGATAGAGCCTGGGAAACTTTTTTATTCAATGGAGACTCCGTATGCCGTGGCAAAATTGATTGTACATTCTTAAGGGACAAGATAACGTATCAGCATGTCTTGTTATACACATCTTTTCTTCATTACTGTGCATTGGATCCAAGAAGTTTCTTCCCAAAAAAAAAACAAGGTAAGTTTTTAGCGAAGCTATGACCCTTGAATTGGAAAAGTCAGGGAAAATTGTTTGCAATGTGGGGGGTTCTCCACGTATCATGTAAAGAAGGCAGGATAATATAACCGTATAGACCTACTGGATGTTAAAGGGGCAGGAGTTTGACAGAAAATCAAAATAATGTGATAAAGTCAAAATTGTAAAAAAAAAACTTTTTCCTGATGATAACCACTAGGTCAGGTAATTACTCCATCACACCAACAAGAAAAAAATGGAGTGTGCATAATTGTTACATATAGCTAAAACATAACCTTTACTTAATAATTTAAAAAAAAGACTCATAATTAGAAAACAAACTCCATCCAAAAATATAGGGTGTACGAATCATAGCCTCCCATATATTGTAAATTGGGTGCCACAGGAAAAAAAGGGAAACCAAACTCACCCTATTATCTCCCTCAGAATGTTTGCACCTCAACAAAAAGAGGGGAAGCACTCCCCCCAAAAAGGGCGACCCCACAAAGATGCTTTTGACTATCCCTAAAATTTACCTTTCTTACCCTTATTATGGCCGTGTAACAGGGTCCCAACTGTTTCAAACCACCTTTGTCTCTTCAGGGGACCGAATAAGGTGTTGTGTACAAAATCCAGTGAGAAATTGGGGAATAGAAGACTATGGAAAAGGCCACCGAGTGTACGGCTCCTGGTGTCTCCGGAGGGGCTATGGTAAAGTCAAAATTGTGACAATTTATTATAAAACTTATGATTCTGTTTTTTTAACACTTATGTGATGCAAAAGTTACATTTGTGTGATAAAAAGTTAGAATTCTAACCTTCTTTCATCTGAATGTATTGGATGAGGTATACAGTATAATGCGAACCTATGGTGGTGCTCAAGCATTAGGTGTGCAAACCGAAATAATAAGTAACGGTTTTAGGAACCAGGAAACATCCCAAATAAATTATGTCAATTTTAATTTCAGCAAGTAACAGTCATTAAAAAAATATAAAATGTAAAGCATAAAAGAAATAAGAACAAAGGTACAACGCGTTTTGCACGGGCACATGCCACTCTTCCTCAGGTGCAATGATGATGCTTTATATTTTATGTCTTTTAATGACTGTTACTTGCTGAAATTAACCCCTTAAGCCCCATGCCTGAAAAGTAGTTAATGACCAGAACTTTTTTTAAGTTTTTGCCTCCTTGCGTTTCAACAGTTGTAGCTTTTTTATTTTTTCAATGACGCAAATTGGATGAGGACTCGTTTTAATTCAGACAAGTTGTCTTTATGGGGGAATAGTTTAAGTTCTTATAATAATTGCAGGAATTTTTTAAATTTTATTGTTTTTTAATTTTTTTTTTACAAACCATTCAATTTCACACTTAATAACTTGTTTTGATCAATTTACGGTTATTACAGTCGTGTGGATACCTAATATTGTAGGGGTTTTTTGTGAATATATGCACAATTATTTTTTATTAAATATTTTATTTTATTTTATTATTTATTTATTTGTTATTTTTTTTTACACTTTTTATGTTTTTTTTACTTTTTTTTTTGAAATCCCCTGAAGGGAGAACTGTTTTACTTTTTTTTTTTACACTTAGTAATGTATTAGCATATTCATATATGCTAATACATTATAATCTGTGTCAGTCTGACACAGTCAGTGATCAGGGCAGCTCACAGTCTGCCCTGATCACTGGCCTCTTACACAGACAGCCCTGAAGCTACTCTAGGTCCCCAGGGCTGACTGTGCAGCAGTTCCCCAGGCTCTGTCGGGTCACCGGTTGTTCCAATCACCCGACAGAGCAGGGGAAACCCTTTGATTGCGCTGCGGTGACGATACGCGGCAATCAAAGCATTAAAGCACCGGGTTGCGGAGGTTTCCCACGCTCCCCGGTGCTCGCAGGAGTTGCTCTGGGATCAGGGCTGTGTAGTACAGCCCCGATCTCAGCGCAGCTGCGGCGCCGGAGCGCAACTCCGATGTCTGCAGTGATGCCAAAAGACGTCACTGTAGACGAACAACCTGCCCCAGCCGACGTCAAAAGTTGGTGGCCAGTCATTAAGGAGTTAAAACTGACACACTTTATTTTGTATTTCCAGGGTCCGATTGTGTCAGCTTCAGCTAAAAACTTTATTATTTCGGTTTGCATACCTACTGCTTGAGCACCACCATAGGTCTGTATTATATACCTCATCCAATTCATTCGGATGAGAGAAGGTTACTTTATACGAAGCGAACCAGTTGAAGTGCGGTGGATTCCCTGAGACGTTTACGGAACCAGGCTGCTCATTACCTATCTTTTGATGCCATCTACATGAGTTATACCATCCTGTACAACCACAAAAGGTGAACGGTTTTCATTAACCTCCCTATTACTGCTGTTTAACCTTACAGTGTTACACAAGGTGCGCCTGTTCTCTATTTTCTGTTTTAGGGCATGTCCCCACAACCGTTTTTTCAGCTGGTTAAAAAACAGTCTGTAAATCGGCTGTCAAACTTTATCATGGACCTCTATGGAAAACCCGTGCCGCGGTCCTCACTGCACGGGTTTTCCACTGTGTGGTTTTTAAGACCGCCGGCGGTCCGAAAAACGTTGAACATGTTAATTCTTTCGCCTGGTTTTCGTGGGGGGAGAATATGAACAAGTCAATGGAAGGGGTGAGGAGCTTTGATCCGCAAAACAAGCGGAGAAAAGGCATCCCTTTGCGGCCGTGTGCACGCAGGGCCGCCTATAGGGGGGTACAGGCACTACAGGTGTATGGGGCTGTGAGGCAAGGGGGGCCCGCCGCCGGGCTCCGCCCCCTTACTCCACACTAAAGGAAAGGGAGAGCAGACCACAGGCCTCGCTCTCCCTACCCATATCATTCACCTAGAAGTGGTCGCAAGAGCCCGGGGGGGAGGGGGGGAGCGGGGGGGAGTGGGGCGTCGCTCCGCTTGTGTGCACTTACAGTGTCACTTACTTCAGCCTGGCCAGGGCAGCCGTCGGGTGCGACTAGAGGCAGGTGTCTCAGAGCCCTCCTAGCCATACATAGGCGGCGCCTGCAGAGCGCAGGTGGTATTTGGTTGTCAGACTCGGCCCAACAGCCATGGTGGGTGAGGGGTCTGAGTCTGTCTGTTAACCAAGGAGGTGACCTCTGCAGGCTTGATGTTAGTGACACTGACAAACCAAGAATGTAATGTAAAGTTATGTGATATTCTCAACCAGAGCACAGCCCCCTTATTTCAAACCACAGAGGACACAAGGCCACTTCCACGCTCCTTGGGGCCCCACCTCGGGACATTGGCGTTTGTTGGGGCCTCTCTCGGGGCCCATGGCATTTGTAGGGGCCACTATCGGGGCCCTGGCATTTCGTGGAGTAGAGGTGCCCGCTTCTCGGGGGCCCCTTTGGGTAAGTTTGTAGGTGGGGGGCCGCACTCGAGGGGACCATGGCTCATTTGTGCGGGCACGCCTCGCGGGGTAGGACTGGCATTTGTGTGGTGCCACGACTCTCAAGGGACCCTGGCATTTGTGGCGGTTGTGGCTCGCAATCGTGTTGGTGCCCGCGCTGGCTTTTATGTTGAGGTCCGGTAGTCGAGACTTTGCGGGGGGGCTAGCTGGGGCGCGTATTTGTTGGGGGATACGCGCGGCTGTCTGACGGTAAGCCCGATTGGGTCAGTTTGTTTGTGTGGGTTGCGTGAGAGCTCTCGGAGGCCCCTGGTTTGTCGGGGCCGCACCGGGCCAACTGCATTTGGTAAGGAGACACGCAACTCGGGGCCTCTGGCAACTTGTGGGAGGTCCGCACTCGGGGGCCAATGGCATTTGTGGGGCCACACTCGGGAGCGCGCCCTGTTGGCAGTTGTTGTGGGGGGACCGGCTCAACTGTCGGGTGGTCAAGGGAATTTGTGGGACGCTACATCGGTGCGGGCCTCCTTTGTATAAACCTTTGGCAACTTTGTGGGAGCACTAGGCGTGAACCAGCTTAAGATTTGTGGGTGGTGTTGATGTCAGGGGGGTGCCCATACGCATAAGTCTTTGAGGTGTCCTTTAGAGGGTGGAGTGCCCGATCAGCCGATGAAATGACCCAAGGGCCTTGATTGCGGGGCCACCCAAATCTTAGGGTGTCTTGATACAGGGCCCTGCGCAGAGCTCGCCTTAAGTCACCTGGGATTTGTAGGGGCCCTCACCCTGACCCTGTGGGGCTGAGGGAGGCCTCTGAATGGCACCACACTGCGTAGGTTAGGTAGGTAGTCCCTACTTACCATTTTATTTCCATGTTGGGGCCTCCACTCAAGTCTCTCCTTATACCTCAACACAGATGGGCCCGTAATAGAGCGCCATGGGATGACCGCTTCACTAGGAGGCGTGGTAGCCGAACTATTCTTGCAACTTAGAGACTAGCTACGGGGTGTCCTCTATTATGAAGAAGACGATTAAGAGAGCGACTCGACCAGGTGAGAGAACTCCTCAGATAAGACGTATGGGGGTAATGTATTATAGACGCAATTTGGTTGTTTTATGGGGGGCAGAACGTATGGGAGAGGGGAAATTTTGTGGAGTTGGTTTGTATGACTAGGGTGGTGTGTGGGGCTGTCGGCTTTGGGCGATTATGATGAGAATAGTGATCGAGTGTCCAGGGGTTTGTGTATGTAAATTCTGGCAGAGGACGAATCATGGCCGGGAAAGTCCTCATTGCGTGGCCCAGCGACACACCCTGGATATGGAGAAAGGATACTATGGGATAAGAAGGCGAACTTATCAGATTGTCACCTGAAGTCTCTAAATCGTAAAACTGCACTGTATTAACTTATATCAACCACCATGTATTTGGAAATAACTGTCTAGATGTAGGACTCTTCTTTGTTGCCACACAGCAACCAATCAGAGCCCATAACATACCAATCACGAAGCTCACCTTTCATTTCATATGTGCTCTGAATAAAATTGGAAAGGGGCGGCTCTGAATTAGGTTGCCATAGGCTCTGGATTGGTTGCTATGGGCAACTCAAAGTGAGATTTAGACCTAGAATGTTTTCATCGTATTTACCCCATATTGAGTTTATGGTCACAGTTGTGGGTATATTGGTGTTATTGTAGTTGGATTATTATTTAGTGTATAACATGTATTGTCAGGCATTATCTTCTGCATCTTTATGTGGAGATATGTCGTGAGAAGTTGCGAAGGTATTTACTTCATCATTTGTATATTAGATTTGTTAATTGGTATATATCGGCGCCTTAGTATACTGGTTTAGTCAGCCCATAACATATATAGTGGTATAGTCACATATGCTAGTGATAATATGGCTGGTATTATTTGGTCTTTTGTGTTGGTTATATTATTCTTGGTATGCTGGTTTGGTCAAAGTAAACATTATTAGTGGTGTCGTGGTGTTCATGACAGTGGTATTTCGCATGGCCTTTCATCAGGGCTGTGGAGTTGGAGTCGTGGTAGTCGAAAAGTCAGTCGGTGGCTATTTTGCAAGGAGTCGGGGAGGTCTTCATAAAATGGACGACTCCAACTTCAAAATATTTATAATTAGTTGTGTTCCAGTTAGTTTGTTGCAATAGAAGAGCATGAGGAATTGGGTCCCTGGCCAGTGCTACACTGCCTCCCATATTCTTCTCAGAATCATCACAATGAGGAGTGTAATGATGAAATGAGCAGCCAATAAGCCGTCAATGCCCCAGGCAGGGTGAAGATTCTGCTCCCAGGGCTAAACTGAATTTCAGAGCAAAGAATTTTTTTCAACCTGCTTTCAAAGTAAGAGAAGATCAACAATTTGTCACGGTCATGCCTGCGACCTCGTCACGGGGTCGCAGGCGATCCCGTTGCCCCGACTTTGTGCGGCGCCCCCGTCCCGACTCCTCGGAGTCCGAGGGTTAACCCGCTCATCCCGCTGGCCAGGGTCCTCAAGTGATTACCGGCCTCGCTCCTGTCCTGTCCGTCTGCGGGGTTACCATTCTTAGGCGGTGAGCGCTGGCTGACCAAGCTAGGCTTTAGATAGAAGGTGCAATGCTGCTGCGTCCGGCGCAGTACGTGAGTATTTAGATGGGTGGTACAGAGCGCGTATGTTATATGTTGGACATTGCCGGGCTCACTGCTTCCTATTTTTAGCCCAGCTCTTACCAGTTGGACTTTGCACGGATCTTTAGTGCACATGCCTATTGGAAAGGGTTTCCAGAAAGCATTCTATGTCTTGACCTACCGTGTACTGAACACTTTTGCTTACACGTTTACCGACCATGTTATCCTTGCCGCCTGCACTGACCTTCTGCCTGTCTTACATTCACGAAACATCATCGCCTGCCCTGTCCTTCTTGCCTGTCTCACCGACTACGAGCTGGATGCCGATTCTGCTTACCTCCGCCGACACTTTGGCGCCTCCGCAGGGCAAGCCCCGCCAGTAGTTAGTGACCTGGTGGGACTCCGTCGCAGCATAGTCCATCCCGCTCTTGCGGTCGGGGCTCTGGTGAATACCGGGAAACCCACTTAGATTAACTCCCTGGTGTTGGGCTTACGGCGCCCATCGCTATTTGCGGGTGGTCTCAGAGGATCCACCTCTAAGACCGTTACAGTAAGAATTCCGGAAATGGATTCCGCCGCCAAGGGTCGTCCTTGTCACGAAAGCTGTCGTCAATGATATCACCACCGTCGTGGTCAAGCAATCAAAACAGATCGCACCAGCAAGCACAGCAGCTCGTGAAGCTATTCCTCCATGATCTGCTAGAGACTCATCGCACTCAGCTCAGCTAGAAAGTCAGGCTGACAGTGGATCCTCACTTGCTGGCGGTCCTTTCCAGTTGGTCCTAAGCTCGCTTGTTCTATGCCAGACAAAGTTTGACGGAGGACTCCTTATGGGACTGCATGGGGTTCCACTACACACAGTGCTCTCTCACCTTTCATGTGGAAAACTTTCTATGTAATTGGTCAGTTCCATTCGGAATTGATTCCAAGGTCGCGCTTCGTGATCTCGTATTACACTCTAGGGGTAAAGCCATGGCAAACTGGGCACTCCTATCTTGGGTATCCGAGTGCGAATCCGCGTCACTGATGAAGTTCTGGTTGACATTTATACAGGAATTACGTAGTGTCTTGAGGGCATGCCCGCGTCTTCGTTCTGCTGAGGAACCCGCCCTGTTGAAAATCCTTGCAACAACTGAGGAACGCCTCCGTGGTGGAGACTACGACGTGCAGTCCGCACACTACGCATCGGAGCTGGTCTTGTTTGAACAGAATTGCAGCGTTTTATGCGCGCCAAGTTCAAAGAGGTCGTGGTGCCTCTCTTTTCAAGCCTGATTAGGATGCACTCGAACGCCCCTGGTACTCTACGTCTTGCTTTAAGCGAAGCTCATCCATTTGGCAAACCGGAGTTGATATCCGCTTCGCAAGAGAGACGTGAGGTCCTGCTACGCCAAAGACGCAAACGATCGTTTTACACACATGAGGGCCGCCTATCCCGCTATGCTCGGTGTTTTCCCGGACCTCCACAGCCTACCTCCCAGCCAGCGTGGAAGAGGCTCCATGCCAGTGGATAGAGCCCCACCGAATCCGCAGTAACTTGACCATCGGCAGTAAGGAAAACCCTTATGTTATCTACTTGTGTGTCAGACCAGAAAATCTCCTAATAGGGGTTGCATGCTTCCGTCCGCAGCGGCCGGGGAGCACGAGCGCACCTAGGCTACGTGGGAGAGCGTACCTTAGGGGTGGTATATATCTCTCTCCTCGTCTTCTGGAAAATGACCCGTCCTGGTCATGCTACGGTAAGCCGGGACCACTTCAAGCTTCAGCCTTCCTGAGACTTACGGTTCGGTATGGGAAATTCGTGGACGCTGCTGTGGTGTACTCAACACCACAGTCTTTCCCGTTGGTTCTCCTGGGAGAGAAAACCTTATCCATCTCCTCAATCAGTGGGGAGAATTCCTCAGCGATCTAGTACTCGTGTACCGTATGGAGCCACTGTTCCTTCAAAATTTGGGCCTACTGCATTAAGAGAGGACTGTCGTTACTATTGTGTTACCACGGTCTTCTCCTCGTCCCATCCCTAGATTGGGTCTTTCGTATGGCATGCCGAGCAACGTTGAACCCCAGGCTGATTGACACTGGCAGGACGGGCTGAAGGTTTTGCGATGGGGCCCAGACGTGTCCGTCTCGCTGTTTGGTGGCACCTTCGCCGGTGCCTTACCGCTTCTCGCGGTACCGTCTAAGGCATCTTGCAGGTCTCCACGCGTCAATTTCTGTCGATGTTTTCTGATGTCTTTTCGAGAAGCAAGCAGAGACCTTGCCGCAAAATCGTCCATATGGACTAGTGCCGATTGATCTTGCTGCATTGCGTTACCAGTCCTAATCGGGGGCTCAGAGTCTTAACCCCTTATCTACGTTCCTGAGATCAAGGCCATAGTCTGAGTACATCCGGGAGAAAAATCTTTCAGGAAAGGATTTATTCGATAGTCCTCTTCTCCCGCGGGAGCAGGATTTCTTCTTCGTGGATGAAGAAGAAGGACGGCCTCCTTACGACCCCATGCATCGACTACCGGGGGTAACCGCTGTACGCAAGATCTCGGTAAATAAACGGTACCCTCTACCGTTGATCACGGAACTATTCGACCGTCTACAGGGCGCAAAGGGTTCTTTTCCGCAAGATTGGATCTGAAGTGAGTGGGCAGACAATTTGGTCGGATCAGCATAGGGCGATGAGTGGAAGATGACCTTCAACACCAGAAGACGTGCACTTGTGTACCACTGGTGGGGTGATGCCTACTTCGGACTCTGTAATGCGCATGCCGTTCTTCCAAAGAGTTACGTTAATGATGTCTTTCAGGGATCTTCTACTATAACTTGTGTCGTGTTCTACCTTGACGACATCCTCGATCTACTTTCCTGATCTGCATGGGATCTTCATAGCCTTAACGTCCGCTAAGTTGCTACAGCGACTACGAGCCTAATCACCTTGTAATGGACAAATGTAGGGAAGTGACTCTACAATCAAGTCAGCCTTCCTTTCCAGGAGGTGTATATTATCTCGCACAAAGGGCTACAGATGGACCCAGCCAAGTTATTCAGCACGTATTATAGCAATTGGCCTCTCGCCCAGGTGGGCCTGCGGGCCATACAAACGGTTCGCCCTGGGCTTTCATGCAACTTTTCCCGGCAGTTGTATTCCGCATTTATCCTACGCTGGTGGATCCCCATTGTGGCCCTTGTACGAGGAAGATCGCAAATCCATCGGAGCTGGCCTTATCAGGGCGCGAGGGGAACGCGTTCTCCAAGAATGCTAAAACACGTGCCCCTTTGCCTTGCGTTCCATCCTGTCGCGGCCAGACCCAGTGAAACCCTTTTCGCTTGATAGTAGACGCCGCATCGGTAGTGCGCTGGTAGCAGTTCCACACGGCCAAAAAGGAGCCACAGGCAAAACAGCTCCACTTGTAGGGTAATTATTAGCCCATAAAACTGGCCCTTGGAAGAATGGCACATATTTGCTGGCAAGGGGCCCGGCATCCCATTTTGTTTCTAATCGGTTCATAAAAACCTCCAGATACCTCCAGTGCACCTGCCGTACTTAAATCACGCCAGGGCTAGGTGGTCGCTTTTCTTCTGCACGCTTTAATTTTCAGATTTCATTTCCGCCCTGCGAGAAAACGTGAGGCTGATGCCTCTCCCGGGCCTAGACGTTGGTGGGTGGAACAGAAGCGATCCCTCAGAGCCATCATAAGTTACTCCCCGGAAATGTTTTTTGTTACCCTTATACTTCATGCAGACCTGTCGACCTCGGGAAAGTCCCACGGGGAAGACATTACGTCGCCCTGCGCATCGTAGGCGTATCCTGAAGTGGGGTCACTGCTCACTGCGTGGCTCGGGCATTCCTCGGGTGCCCACCAGACGTTTCTCCTTGATTTTACAAGGGTAGTATTGGTGGCAGGACCTCGCTAATGACCTCGTTTTAAAGGTTCGTCCAGGCGTGTTACCTCCTACGTGCTCGCAACAAGGACTCTCGCCACATAAGGCCGGCTAGGTCTCTCTCGCACCCCACTGACGCCATCACTACGCAACCATGGTCTTCACGTTGCGATGAGACCTTCATAACCAGACCTGACTCCCCGTCGTCCTGGTAATACCGTTGTGTGGGTGGTGGTGGTGACCGGTTTTCTATATGGGCACATTTGTCCCCTTGCCAGGTCTGCCTTCGGCACCCGCACCTGGCCGAGCTATTTTTTCTCAATACATTTTTCCGTTCTGCACGGTCTCCCTCTCCAAATCATCTCTGAATCGAGGGGTGCAGTTCGTTTCTAAATTTGGGGGCCCTTCTTTGCGCTAAAACTCCAGGTGAAGCTGACTTTCTCCCTCGGCTTAACACCTCAGACGAATGGCCAGTTGGAGAGAGTGAATCAAGTTCTGATGTTAACTGCGCCATTGTGTCCGTGTACGGCAAAATGACTGGGCCAACTTACTTCCTTGGGCAAGAATTTTCGTATTTATAATTCACTGAGTCAGAGTCAGGCGGGTGCCTCTCCCTTCTAAAAATGTGTCTCGGCTTACATCATCCGCCCACCTCTCCCGCTAGCATCCTCATCCCTGAGGTTCCCCAGAGATGCTGACTCTCTGGTCCAGGGACATAGAGACCATTTTGAGTCCCTGACTCCGACTAATCCCTGTTCCGTGAGTCCTATCTGACGCATTTGATAGGAGGACGCAGGCAGATAAAAGAAGAAGCCCTCCTCCTGTCTTCTCCCCGGGTGTTTAAGGTGTGGCTGTCAGACAGATATGTCGCCTCAAAATCCTCCACTCCTACAGATCTGGGGACCCGCTTTGTAGGAACCCTTCGAGGTCTTCTTAAGCGCATAAACCCGCTCTGGCTATTATAAAACTCCGGCTCGCCCTCCTACTCCATGCTGTATTCCGAACTCAATTCCTATGTGTCTCGCGCTACATTAAAACCCCTGAGTCCTTAATGCTTCTCTGCAGATAGGCAGTCCATCATGTCGTCTGTGGCTGATGGATAAGATGTCGCTTTGTGGTTAAAAGAAATCTGGGATAATGAGGAGGATCTAGAGGGAATCGACGTATTTTCTAGTCGACTGGACGGGGAGTTTCTGTGGCTCCTGAGAAAGATTAGTGGTGGCAACGGATGGGAGAACATCCTGGGACCGCTCAGCTTTATTCATAAAATTTCTCCACTCTAAAAAGAGGGGGGGACCCCCAGAGGGGGGTACTGTCACAGAGCCCCTGAGAACCCTCGTAACGGAGTCGCAGGCGCTTCCGTGCCACCGGAATCTGATGGGCTCCGCCCCTCGGTCCCGCACTCTGGGTCCGGGGTCCGCTCTCATCCAGCTGCAGGTATCCTCAGGTGACTT
Organism: Phyllomedusa bahiana; assembly: GCA_025379985.1. NCBI lineage: Eukaryota > Metazoa > Chordata > Amphibia > Anura > Hylidae > Phyllomedusa > Phyllomedusa bahiana. The sequence continues at coordinate 9,833 of JAODAL010056699.1, read as the reverse complement.
ACACTGGCCTCGGCTCCTGTCCTGTCCGTCTCGGTCACGGCATGTGCGCGGCGCCGCCCTTAGGGAGCCCGCGCGCGCCTCGGCAGTCTGAGATTTAATTACGGGACTGTGGCACCGGTAATGGCCCATTGCCGAGGGGCACTGCTACTATTTTAGCCAAGCTCATTCCCAGTGTGCCTTTGTGCGTGATCTTTAGTTGCACTTGCCCTATTGGGAAAGCCGTTCCTAGAATAAAGCTCCTATGTTCTGTTGTATCCTAACGTTGTGACCGAGAACCAGCTTTTTGTCTTGTGAAGCGTTTCACGACCCCGATCCTTGCCGCCTGCCCTGACCTTCTTGCCTGTCTACCGTCTCACTCGATCCTCAGCCGACCAGTGCCCTGACCTTCTTGCCTGTCCCCGACTACGAGCCTGACTGCCGATTCTGTACTAGCCTAGCCCTTGGCCGTCACCGCAGCAAGCCCCGCCCTTTGGTTATGTGGCTCTTGGTGGACTACCGCCGCAGCACAGTCATCCCGCTTTGCGGGCAGGGGCTCTGGTGAATACCGGGACCCGACAATTAGATTTAAACTCCACTGGTGTGGGCCTTACGCCATCGCCTGCATGTGGTTTTCCTGAGGGATCCACATCCAGGACAGTGTTGACCATTCATCAGAACTGAGATAATCTCTCCGCGGCTGAGGCAATTCCTTTATACCTGACATTGTTAGAGATGTTGCCCATGTGGTACCGTCTTTGCCCCAACTCCAAGTTAAGTGTAGAGAGTGACGTCTCTAGCCTGGAGAAAATAATGAGACTCCGATGTTGAGGTCATTGTATGATAGGATATGATGGAGGCAAATACGTATTTCTCAGAAAAATTCAGAGACTCCACAAATTTTCCTGTAGTGTATTTTGCCATATTACAATTTTTTTGTGTTCTAATTTTCATGTACATTAAATATATTTTTACACTGAACAAGCAACTAGGGTAACAAGTTTGAAAATTGTGACTTTCAGCGCTCAAAATCTCTACATCCACTACCAGCTTTGTACATGAGGCGTACTGTAATTGTATTTACAAGTCATCTGACCTCATATTATACATATATTTGGGAATTCGCAAGTATTTAGCATCTGTTTAGTAACAGTTATTGCTCTAAAAATCAAAGTCGTTAAATTTTATTATTTTTGTTAGTATTTGGGTAAATCCACCTTTTTGGCTTTCAATACTGTCTGGATGAAGTCCTTCTGGGCTATTCAAGCCACATTCTTGACCCAAAATCTGATCCAGGTCTCTTCTACACTTCCCAATGTTGGTTGCAGCCTGGACTAGGATACAAATACAGCTTTTTCTTCACTCTACCCACAGTGTTCAAAGATCAAAACAGTGTTAACTTTTGCTTTGTCATGTCTGTTCTACCTAAATAGCTTGATTATTGTATCGTAAGGTGATAAACAGCTGATGGGACTATTTTAACTACTGTAAAGTTTATCAGTTAACACTGCGCCGGCCGTGTATGAGGAAGTCAGGTGTCTGAGTCGGGAGTCTGAGTTTTGGGAAAATTGAGGGGGGAAAAGTTCGGCGTCGGTTTGGCTTCGGCTTGCCAACTCCACGCACTGCTTTGTCTTCATGTATTGATCCAAAAAATATAAACCGGTTGTTGTAAAATTCAGAACAAAAGAAAATAAAATCCAAAGAAATGGAGCCAATTGGCATTTTTTTTTTTATTCTGGGGTGTGAGTAACAGGGGGTGCTGTGGCTCGATACATGTTTGGCTGGGGTGCTAGTGGGCTATGGGGGTTGGCTGTCTGGTGTTGGGAAATTTATATAGGGGCAGGGGTTTGCAGGCAGCGGTGACAGGACAAAGCTTTAGCTGTAGGGGGCCACGCTGAAATTTCTTCCCAGATAGGCTGGCCCCTGTGTGCACGGCTCATAATATCAGAGCTAAATTGACACAGGATCAGGCATAATCAGAGATCGGTATTTGCTTTTTCTGCACGTTGGCGGGGACTGATGTCCCTTCTATACTAGCACACTACATATTTAAAGTTAGAATTCTGAGATTTAAAAGAAAAAAAAAATTACAAGTGTTCTCACTGTTGTGAAACTAAATTCAAAATTGTGTTCCAAAAAGTCAGAATTCAGAGATACCACAATCTGTTTTGTGATAAAAAAAAGTAATCAATTATACTTTCATTCTATTCATAAAAAAGATAGATAGGAATTTGTGCATGTAAAAGATTTGCGATTAAAAAAAAAGTAGAAGCATCAGTTAATCACCTTGTTATAATAAAGGGGTTCAAAAAAATTGGGACATAAACGGATGTATAAAAGTTGTGATAGAAAATAGGTTATTATTAGAATCATAAATTTGATATATGTTTTGGTGGCACAATATTCAAAATTGTGTGATACAAAGACAGAATTCCGAAATAAAACAAACTATTTTGTGGTAAAACAAGTTAAAATGATAACTTTTATCACATTCAGAAATCAAAGTTGTGCAAAACAGACGGAGTTCTAACTTAAGTGTGCTATCACTTTTGTCATACAAAACTGCAAAAAAACTGATTTCTGAGATATAAAAGATTGTGATTAAAAAAAAAACCTAGATGCATAAATTATATCCCTTTTGACATTTTTTATATATTTTGTGATACAAAAGTCAACATTGTGTGCTAAAAATTTTGTAAAAAACAAGTTAGAATTGTAACTTTTATCACTTTTGTCATACAGAAGTCATAATTGTGCAAAAAGACAATATCCTGATTTTGTCAGAATTTGACTTTTTGTTTCAGAATATTTACTTTTTTTCCATCTCAATTTTCTAGCTCTATTTTAATCTAAATCCCAGACAATAGGAAAAGGCTTTCTCTCTCCATAAACTGCGCAACCCTTGCCCATAGGCTGTATTAGTGCAACTCAGTCCTATCACTTCAATGGTGCAATATTAGACACAACCCATGGATAAGTGTGAAAGAAAAATCAGGTACTGTACACTGCATCTGATCACTGTCTGCTTTCAGTGCTGACTGGGATGATTGACTTTTTTCTCCACACCCGTCTTCGTTCTGCTTGCCCAATGCTGGGCTGCAGACACTTGAGACTGACTGTGATTGACAGCTGCCTTTGCCATTCTGTCAATTTTGCCGCCCATACGTCAATTTTATCACACGCATTAGTAGTGTAGAATGCGCCTGAATTTATGAACTGGTTCATAGATTTAGTGCTTTCATAATGCGCCTAATTTTGGAGTGCGTCTGCTCATACATCGAGATTGGGCTTGCCCTCTGACATCCAGACACACAGGGCAACATGTATGTACGGGGCTGTGCAGGTTTCTGGGCTAAAAGGACACCAGAATACTGGCACAGCCCTGTAAATACATGTTGCCTTGTGTATCTGGATGTCAGAGGGTAATCCCAATCACAGCCTGGGCCGGGACTCTGACATCCTATATAAGATCACTTCTGACTTGGAGCAGTGCTGGTGATAGTCCTTGGCTTGAGCTGGTGTGCGCTTTCTATTGTTTGCTTGGATTTTGACCTATTTGTCTGTTTTCCTGACTTCCGCCTTTTGCCTGCCGTTTTTTGCTCTCTCTGGTTATCACCTGGTTCATCTGACTACTCTGTTTTTGTGTTTGTCTGTGTGTCTGTCTGTCTTGTGTTCCACTTATTTAGGCCAAGGACTTCTATCCCTTTGTCGCTGACCACCTAGGGTCAGGAACAGATTTGTGGGGTCTAGCGCTAGGGCTCGCCTTTCATCTATCCCTGTCTGTTCTTCTGTTCTAGGGGTTCCTGACATACTGTTTTCTAATCGGTCATGATTTCTTAAAAACTCAGTATTTAGCTGCCATGTGGATGCATAGGGTCACTCCCTGGGTGCCATACAGGGTCTGTGCCTAAGAGACTTTTGTATGACTTTCTCATAATTCACAATCTGTTACTGGTGCTCAAGACGTTACATGAAGATACTAGGCCCCAATGCAAAATATATTACAGCCCATGTCTTCTTATGTTGGAAAGGGGTCATCAGGAACCAGGGCCAGGGTGTGACTGTTACCCTTGAATCCGGAACCTTGAAGCTGATTAAAGAAATTTTATTGTGTATGAAAGGGATGAATAGAATATAAAATAACTTGACAGAAGAGGACGACTGAAGGACTTTGTTAATGATTTTCATTTTTTTTTTTTAAGGGGAAATTGCAGAAGCATAAAAAATTGGAGGGTGCTGGAGCAGTCATGTAACAATCTTTAAGAACCTAATAAATCAAGATTCTTTCTGTTCATTGTAAGTACCTATTGGATGTGTGTGACAGCGTCGACTTTAGGAGACAGAGATGACGCAGTATTGAATCAAAAGTTCCATTATATTAGATTGCAATCTCTTTCTATTCCGATAATACCTGCTCCAAAAGCTGTGAGCATCCGGCACATGGTATTTCGGGAACAAGGGCACCAGATGTTTCCAACATGGGAACAGTTCGTAACGACATGTGCAATTAATCTAATCAATACTGCAATACGTGAGGCAGCATCTTCGACGGGAACCTTCATTAGAGGAAAATTACTTAAATGTCATCCCCTTCCTGGAATATTAAGCAGATTATATGAAATTACAATAAATTGTTCTGCTCATTTCTCTTAAACAGCGCCCCACATGTTGAAAGGCTGTGTGTGGTATTGCAGTCTAAGCCCAATTCACTGGAAAGACGATGAGTTGCAATGCCAGACGTGGTAATTTTATTGAACCATCTATCACATATAGGACTAATTCCTATATATGTAGTTTATGCTGGATTCTGTATGTTATGCCTTTGTTAAAAATTACAGGAAGATCATCTGCTCCATATGACAACACTTGCTGTCCTGTCTTTGTCATTTCAGGGTTGTCATAGTGACTTTCGATGAATTTATAGCATTTCTACTATCTGAATAACAAAATTAGACAGATATTTTGCAATATATTTCTATTCAGCATGGAGGCTGCACATACCGAATATACTACGTCTCTGAGTAATGTTGTAATTCGGATTACATTTAAATTTGACCTGAATATCGGTGATTCTAATTGGTTCAACCCAAAGTAAATTTTTGGGGAATTCACTATCCCCAGGCTAAGAGTAGAGTTAGTGTTGCGGTTTTTATTTGAGTTGGGGTTAGTGTTTGAATAAGAGTCATGGATGCGGTATGATTTGAAATTAGGGTTGTGGTTAGGATTGAAGTTTCAGTTGGGGTTAGGTTTGAGTTAGGGTTGGGGGTTTTCTTTGAGTTGGGGTTAGGATTGGAGTTACAATTGGGGTTGGAGTTGAGATAAGGGTTGTAGTTAGGGTTAGTGTCACGTACCCACTCACCAGCACGTGACTGGGGGGCCACTGTAATGGAGTCGACTTATTTCCACTTGCGCTCACCTCTCAATCAGGTAGCGAATCAAGCATAAACTGCAACACAAGACAGTTCCAGCACCTCAAATTTATCCGCTGCCACCACCTTCCTTCAATAATCAAAAAGAAAAAATAAATCAGAGAGAAGGACTCTGATGCAAAATACTTTAAAACACTTGAAAACGCTTACCGGGTCACCTCACTGCTCTCCAGCCGCTACAATAAAAATACACTCCTTCAAGGAAATGGATCCGTGCAGCGACAAGAACTAAGCTTATTACTTGTAACTTTAATAAGAGGATAGGTACAGTGCTTACATAAACAAAATACAATAACAATGACTATGACATACGCATCAAACAATTATAAAAATAAAAGGGATAAATGCTTAGAAAGATTTCACACTTACAATGTGTCAGCTTTCAGATCCAAGGGGTATGGATAAAGGAAGATGGAACACAGCTCAATCAGAAATTGAAACCCAGGCTATGAACACAGATTTGAGTCTGGCCATGTGTTTTATAGGCCCAAATCTCCTCCTCTCATAATTTCAGCTGCTCTTTTACTGGCTGAAAATATAATGAGGTGGGTGGACACTTGGTGTCTAATGAGGGTTGTTGCTTACTATCCGCACTAGATTGCAATCACGGACTGCGCTTCTGCTGTGGACAGATCAATGATCTCTGCACTGTTGTGCCTAATCTTTTATGGTTGGGGGGGTCATAGGCCACATCTGTTGGACTTTACTAGATGGGGATTGTATATGTTACGAGTCGTAAAGTTGCCATCAATTTAGTGCTTATCAGATATGCACTGGCTTGTAACCACATAGGGTAATATACTTGTCCAAAAGGACTGTGAAGTTTCACAATCTCAGGCTACACATTCCATTCCCAAAGTGGGGTTGTATTCTGAGCTACAGCAATTGTAGACTCACAATCTAAGAAATGGTTTAATAGCAATACAGAATACATATATTTTCAGTGTACTACATTACAGTTAGGATTAAAGCTTCACTTGGGCTTAGGTTGGGAGGTTTTCTTTGAGTTGGGGTTAGGGTTTGATTTACAGTTGGGGTTAGATTTGAGATTAGGGTTGTAGTTAGAGATTAAGGTTAGGATAGGTGTTTTTCAGTTGAGGTTAGGTTTCGTCTAAAAATGGCAAAAATTCTAAACCCGCGGGTGGTGATTCCAGCAAAAAACGAAATTTTTGGGTAGGGTTGGTGTTAGGGTTGGGGCCTTTCTTTGAGTTGAGGTTAGAATTGTTGTTACAATTGAGGTTGGAGTTGAGATTAGGGTAGTTAGGATTGAAGCTTCACTTGGGGTTAGGGTGGGAGGTTTTCTTTGAGTTGGGGTTAAGGGTTGGAGTTACAGTTGGGGTTAGTTTTGAGATTTCAGTTTGAGTTTTGAGATTAGGGTTGTTTTTTGTATTTTTTATTTTGGTTAGGGATGGAGTCAGAGTTACAGTTGGAACTGAGATTGGGCTTGCTGTTGAAGGTTAAAGTTTGGTTTGGAGCTTCAGTTGGGTTTAGGGTTGGAGTTGTCGTGGAGCTGGAGTTTTCACTCTGGTTGGAATTGAGATTAGGGTTGGGTTTAAGGCTACCTTTAATCCATGCAATATTTAGGCATTTTAGGGATAGTGTTCGATTTAGGGATTAACCCTAACCCCATACAATTTAGAGGCAGCTGATTGCTTTATGTGCTTTCCAAAGGCCAGAAAACAAATCCAGAATATCTTCTCCACCAACATTAATAATATTTGGGTTTAGGGCACTTTCGCGAGAGCTATTCCAGTAACTCAGTGTCTGAGATTTGTGCACTTCCGACACAACATGCAGCACAGACTCTGAACGGATCGGATGCTATTTTTCTACAAAAAAAGCAAAATGCATGAATATAAGACACTTAATACCCCTGTATACATAATCTCAGCTTTTAAATATGTTGTTGACACTGATGTGGAGGGTGATTACATTTAATACAGCGTCCCAATGACAACACTTTGAGGACATTAGACTGAGAAGCACAGACCAGGAATGTGTTATCATGGGGACACCAGAGCTATAGACTACTGTACAGGTTTGTAGTTGTAAAAAAAATAAATCCATTGCCATTATTTTTCATGTGGAACCATTTTGATTTGGGTTTGGTTTGAAACTTATGGTAAATGTTTAATGGGAGATGCACGGGGCTGCAGTTTTCTGGAGCTAAAAAACCTGTCGTAGCCCTGTCCGACCGATGCATTAACTATCTTACATCAAAATCCGGTGCATGCTGCGACAGACCCGATATTTTTGTATGCGCCAATTCTACGGGAGGGTGTAGCACATTTGTAAAACGCTCCACATTTATGAATGTGTCCAATCTATACCAATTTTATAGTGGGGAGGCTGAGACAAATTTTTGGCGCATTTACATTCTATGGGCGACCTGTATGTACGGGGCTGAGCCAGAAGTCTGGCGTCTTTGCTGCCCGAAAACTGGCGCAGCCCTGTTTGCTATGTTTTTATATAGCCCATACACCAATATCAGGTGCATTACAGAGCTCACGCGGCACTTTGTACTGCGCCTGATTTCGGGGGCGTGCGGGAGGCGGGGAGCACTAGAACCGTACGAAGCTATAGATTTTTAGCTTCAGTACGGCAATTCCAGGCGCATTACTGCTGGAACAGGTAGAGCACTTTCAAAGTGATTTACCTGTGCCAGAAGTGTTATCTTTGCACTAGAATGCGCCTGATTTATGACCCGCAGTAGAGCAGGTTCATAAATCAGGCGCATTCTACACTATTGTTAGCCACCTAAAAATTGGTGTTGAATCGCCAAAAATCTCATACATGTCGCCCTATGTGCAACATTTTGGCACATATACCCTGTTTCCCCCGAAAATAAGACTTAGTGCATTTTTCAGAGTTTGGCTGCTCATGCTGAGGTTTGTGATGAAATCACTACAGTATATTAATACAGGTTGATTTTTTGTTCAACAATAAATGTGAATTCTTGTTAATGGAAAAAATAAGAAATCCCCTAAAAATAAGTCTTAGCTCGTCTTTAGGAGCAGAAATTAATATAAGACACTGTCTTATTTTCGGGGAAACAGGGTATGTGTCTCACAGTGGCACACATTTACATTTACTTCTTCATACATGAGAAGCCTTCATACATGCTGACAAATGCTAGACTAACATGTAGAGAAGTACGACTGTGGAGCCGCGCCACTTTTCATACCGGTCGCCCATAGCGCTTATTGCTTAAAAAGACCGCAAAAAAAATGTTGATGCATTGCAGATGGAGCAGGGCAGAATTTGTCATTGACCAATTTCCTTTGGGTCCAATGTTAACTCCCCCCTACTGCAGCAAATTTTCCATCCCCTCCCCCATCTTTGTGAGATAGTCGGACATAGTCGTTCACCATCCATAGAAATAGCAATTAAGTCCGTACCATGATTTCTATTCATTTCAATGGGGAGTGACAGCACATGTGCTTCTATCACTTAAACAGGACCCCCTATTCTTAGGATCAGTGGGGATTCGAGGCACAAAGTTGACTTTTATGACAGCTCTGATTGACATCTCATCAAAGTGTTTTATGGGAAATCCCTTTAACTGTCTCTGGTTTGGGGCCGTGTGGCCATTAATTCTTGGGATAAACATATAAAAGGTATGTTGTGGCCATAAATCATTATGGAAGGAGGTTATGGACTCCTACGGATTGTAAAAAATACACACACTTAATAGGAACACATAATATTCAATATTTGACATGTGGAAACAATCTGAAACGTCAGACCGTGCTTGGTCATCATTCACTTTAAGTGTATTTTACACGCTATCCTGAAGGGTCATACTTCATCCCGAAAATCCATGCATATTGTATTCTCCCACTCCGGTTATTTTATGGCGAGTCAAGATGTATAAAATATGGTCTCTCCACCATTACACTTTGTCTTTATCACATAGAGCTTTCTGCATTTATACAAACATTATGGGCTTCATGTATCAACCTGTCTACGACAGAAAAAATGTAGCAGGAATGTCAGAGTATGGCAAGTGGAAAATGTGAGAAAGCAGTTCCAGAGATTTGCTTTATAGCAAGAACTGAATATAAAAAACATGGGTGTAATAAAAAAATTAATTGACTTCTATGTGAGAAAGTAATGCTCTATGCTCTGTGATTTCTTTGGGAGAGTGTAGTGGGCATGCTCTGTGACTTCTATGGAAGAGTGTAGAGGGCATGCTCTGTGATTTCTATGGGAGGTTGCAGTGGGCATGCTCTGTGACTTCTATGGGAGAGTGTACTGGTCATGCTCTGTGACTTCTACGAGAGAGAGTAGTGGGCATGCTCTGTGACTTCTATGTGAGAGTGTAGTGGGCATGCTCTGTGATTTCTATGGAGAGTGTAGTGGGGATGCTCTGTACTTCATGTAGAGTGTGCGGCTTTTTTGTGACTTCTAGGGAGAGTGAAGTGGGGG
>JAODAL010056698.1:0-23130 GCA_025379985.1 Phyllomedusa bahiana | reverse complement strand
TAAAAAAAAGGGCTGGGACATGCTACTGATTTTGGCCCATTTTAATAGAGCAGGGGGACGAGGACAGCTATTGATCTTGCCCCCATGTTATAGAGCAGGGGACGGGACATGCTACGATTGGCCCCATGTTATAGAGCAAAGGACGGGGCATGCTATCTATTTTGGGGCCCCAGTTAAGGCGGGAGGAGTGGGACATGCATTGATTGGGCCCATGTTATAGAGCAGGGGGGCTGAGGGGACATGCTAACTGATCTGCCCCATGTTATAGAGCAGGAGGAGCTGAAGACATCCATCTGATCTGTGGCCCCATGTTATAAAGCAGGAGGAGCTGAGGACATGCTATCTGATCTGTTCCCCATGTTATAGAGCAGGAGGAGCTGAGGACATGCTACCTGATCTGTGGGCCCCATGTTATAGAGCAGGAGGAGGTGAGGACATGCTATCTGATCTGTGGCCCCATGTTATAGAGCAGGAGGAGCTGAGGACATGCTATCTGATCTGTGGGCCCTATGTTATAAATTTATACTCAATTTTAAATGCTTCAATTCACCCAATCCAATCTATCTCTCGTTTCATATGAAGATCTCTATGGACCCAACATGCGGAGTAAGTCTTTTACCTACCTAGCGTGGTGGCAGTTCGAGTGGTTACACAGGAGCGCCCGGTTGAGCAGGTTTCAGGGCTCCCTGTGCACTGAGATCCAGTAAAATCTATACACTTAGTGCATGACAGAGATAAACCTGGAGGAGACAGACACAACAAAGGGTTAAATCATGGATCTTCCATGTAAGTGAAAAATCCTTTAAAATATCACTGCAGGTGTTAAAGTCTAAATCTAAAGTGAATTTTCATCCTTGAACATCATTCATTTATTCTATAATATATATATTTTCCAAATCCCTTGCAGAAATATAAAAATAAATTTCAGTTCCTGCACCCACCACTAGGGGAGCTCCTTGTATACTACTTTACCATTGAAAAAAATAAAACACTGTATGCTTGAAGTCTCCTAAGTTTTCTCTAGTGGTGACATAATTTTATCATTTTGTCTATGCAGGGGATTTGGAGCTCCGTATCAGTAAAAAAAAGAGCTCCTTCCACTAGACACAAGTATTATGAAATGTATGGGAATAGAATATTGGATTTAAAGGGGTTGTCTCACTACATTGATTCATCTCACCTCAGTCCTGTTTTCTCAGTTTCATTTTGAATTCAGGGGCGTGTTTACTGGCTTCTACTAGGCTGCAGTAGAAGCCAGGTCTGTAGCTATAGAGACCAGTGCTGGCAGCCTATCAGGAGAGATTAAACAGGTCTGTAGCTATAGCAACCAGTGCTGGAAGCCTATCAGGAGAGATCAAACAGGTCTGTAGCTATAGCGACCAGTGCTGGCAGCCTATCAGGAGAGATCAAACAGGTCTGTAGCTATAGCGACCAGTGTTGGCAGCCTATCAGGAGGATAAATCTGTAGCTTATAGCACCTGAGGAGCTGATGCAGCCTGAGGGGTTTTGGTTTATTTAGAATAGGTAACAATTTAATGGAAATTATATTATATATATATTATTTATATATATTATATAAAATATAAAATATATATATATATATATATATATATATAGACTTGTTTTTGCAAGAAATGTAACATAAAAAGCAGCAATCCCTGTAGTGAGAGAACCCATTTAAAATTACATGAGGTTGAAAGGTGGACATTCATTTTAAGGTGGTGATATGGGAATATCCCTGGCTGGATTACAGCAGGTCATAGAAAAGACTTTTATTTGGGACCTTCTTACCAGCAAGAGTTGGGTCAACCATAGCTCTCTTTACCATTCTTGATGCAATTTATCATTCGTCCTGAAGTGGCGCTACAGACAAATGGGCATTTACTGGTTCAGGACATTGCTTCTCCTTATTTTTCAGGTTCATGAATGCCAGCAACCAGATAAACATTGTCCTGGGATGACTCTTATTCCAGCCAATAGGTGCAGGTAGAAAGACGTTTTATTAAGAATAATTAAAATACAAAAAACTCTAAATACTGTCAGACTATTATACCTAATGGGAAATAAAAAGGGGGGACAAAGGGCGCCGTTTTGAGCAGGGTGGACCACTCTGTCAGACACCTTACCATAGGTGCGTCCTTACTGGGTATTGAAAGTGTCAGATCACTTGATGTGATGACACTTGGGGGTTAGCTTACCCTTAATTGGGGCCACCTTACCCCTTATCAATTTTTTAGACTACACGGGTGTAATTAACCTTTCTGAGTGTGCCTTTCAGCCATACTAGTCCCCTGAGGAATACTGGCAATATGAAACATGTTGGGACTTTGGCACTACTAAAAGGTCTTTTGTTATTTTTAACAATATCATGGCTTATTAGACGTATTTTGTTATTTACATGGGGGAAATGTTTTTTAGATTTGGTTTAGTAGGAGTATAGTGTAGATAGGGTAAAGGTTGAGAAGGACCATCCTTACGGGCGATTATCCTGTATATACCACAGGGGGAGTTTAGGAATTTTAGTAGGTCTGTTTTTTTCCACATACATATTTTTTATTCTTTTCCCTTTGTCCCCCTTTTTATTCCCATTAGGTTTAATAGTCTGACAGTATTTAGAGTTTTTTTTATTTTTGTATTTTAATTATTCTTAATAAAAGGTATATTTTAAATTGTTTACACCCTCCACGTATTTCTGGCTATAAATTTCGGTGTTTACATTAGTGGTCATTGATTTTCCACTTTATATTGAGTTTTTTCTAATAGGTGCAGGTATCCTTAATTAATGAGCGGGAGGCTACAAATGTCTCTCGATGATTTCTGCCCCAATTACTGGAGGAAGAAAGAAGCGATTTTAAGGGTTTGAATAAAAGGCTCATAAATCGGATGGAAATTACTTGTACATTGGAACAAGAGTTTGGATTTTCACCACAAAGAGAAACAACTACGAGATTTTAACATTATTTATAGGACTGGAAACAAAATTTGTGAAGTTTGGAAGGGACCTTAAATAAATAAAGTTTATATTCTCATTAGTGTCAGAAACACCAGAAGAGAAGCCAAAGTGAGCTCTGCTCTACAGAAACAACCAGATATTTATAGAGAAGGCCTGAACAAACTGCCTTGGACTGAAGCTAAAGGGGTAGAAAAAAGGGTTTTCGGGAAAGACCCAAAGGGAATTTAAATGGACATGAGGGTCCTTTTTTTTGGCCAGTGTTACATATCCTTCACAAAGTCACAATCCCATACCCCCCAAACCGGGTTTAAGGCAAAAAAAATTTACACTAAGGACATGTTTAAAAGCAAAGGTCCTTGGTCTGAACCCTAATGGGAAGTGGCCCAGTTTTATTAATTTTTGTCCTCAGTGGGAATTTTGGCTGTCCTGGAAAGGGGCCCCAAAATTTGAAACCAAAAAGGCCGGTTCAATGCTTTCCCAACTTGATAAAAAACAACATATTTAAATGAAAACTAAAGTAGTACAAATGTTTTTTTAACATATAGAAAAGCATGAGTGCCTAGAGATGGGTACAGTATATTTAACTGTTATAGGGCTTATGTTATGGTTACCCAAATTTATTTTGGAGGGAAAAATCAGAAATTTTCAAAGGAAAGGGGACGACACTGACCGAGGGAAATTTTAAACCCCCCCAAACCCCCACTTTTAAATAATACTAATCCCAACCTAGCATTTGGGTTATGTTTAGGGTTGGGGGCTGGAGGAAAAAAATTGTGTTTTTGATGTCCTGAACCTAATGTTTTTTTTTACTAGTAGGATGGAACCAGTTTTGGGGCCCAAAAAGAGACCAATATGACAAAACATTTACTATTTAAAGTAAAATTTTGGAAATTTTTAATTTTTTTCTTTTTCCCCACAAAAAAGGGAAATTAAAAGTAGAAATTAATGTCAGGATGTCAGTACCAGGCCCACAATAAATTTCCACTTCAATTATTGGAGTTTAACCTTATAAGGAGCTTTAATTTTCTTTACAACAAATTTTTAAAACCCAAACCAAAATCAAGGGACTTCCATGGGAGAATGTGCCCCCGGGCCCTTTTGCCCCAGAAATTATCTGGGGCGGGTGGAGGAGTTTTGATAAATGATCCCCCGGGGGGCATTTACAAGACGGGCAGTTGGACTAATTTGTAAATACAATATTTTCATCCCCACCACACTGCTCAAAGTGCTTTTTATGAAAAGAGGCTTTTTTGTTTGGGGTTTGCCCCTGAACCAAATTTTTTTTTTTTTTACTAGTAGGATGGAAAACCCCAAAGGAAATTTGAGCCGAAACAGAAAACCTTATATGAGCTACACTACTAGTGAGTATAGATGTGGAAACTTTGTATTCTTCAATTTCCCACAAATATGGATTAAGTAGTATAATGTCAGGATGTCAGCACCAAGCCCACAAATAATTTGCACTTCAATTATTGGAGTTTAACCTTATAAGGAGCTTTAATTTTCTTTACAACAAATTTTACCACCAACTCAGAGGGACTTCCATGGGGAGTATGTGCGCCTTGGCCTATGCACAGCATTATCTGAGCTGGTGGAGGAGTTTGATGATGTTTTCGGGGCAATGCTTTACAAACCGGGCAGTGGACTTGGGCAATAGTTTGATACCCTTAAATTTTCTTACCCACCACTTCATCTATTGCTATTATGAGGAAGGGGCTTGTTATTATTACCACTTGCCTCTCCTAACCATGAGGATTCTTTTCTTTAAATCAAATTCACTGCTGTCACTTTAACTTTTTAATTTAGTTATTTTGATATAATTTGGGATCTTTTCCCAAAACCCCCCAAAAGGTTTTGGGCTGGAATTTTTTTCTCACCAGAGGGTTTCCTTGATTTAAAAAACTCTAAAAACATTGGTTAGTTCCAAATAAAAAACCACAATTCGGGACAAAAAATTTTCCCCTGGGGGGTTTTTAAAAACCTGTAAATTACTCTTTCCCAGAGTCCTGAAACCAAGTGAGTTTCAACTTCTTCTCTACATTTTTATATAGCACTTAAAACATTTGTGGGTTGGGGGGGTTTTTAATCATAACCAAAGGTGTTTAGATAAAAGGGGGCCCCATGGGCATTAAAAAGGGGGTTGGGCCCCGCCCAACAAAAAAATAGCTTTTAAATTTTAGGGAAAAACAAAAAAAAGACATTTTCCAAATATATTCTTTGTTCCTCTGTTTTTTCCCCAAGGAGATACCAATTAATTATTACTGGGCCCTGGCTATTTCATTCCCTCCAGTAAAATGACCTTAAAAAAATTTTTCCCCCGCTTTTTTTGTTTCCCAAAGAGATAACCAGAGTGACCTCATTAAAAGGTCCCAAAGGGAGTGTCCATGGGTCGAGCATAAAAAGCTTTGATTTATGGGAAAAAAAAAACAAACTGTAATTTAGGGGTTTTTTTTTTGGGGATCAGGGTAAAAACCTTCTGAAAGTAATTTGAAAAGTTTCTTGGGTAATCTGATCTAATTTTGGGGAAATGAAAGAGGGCAAGGAGCAGTAATGCAATGAGGGCCAGCTTGAAGGGAAAGGGAAAGGGGGGGGACAGAGAAATTTCCCTTCATGGAAAAACTGTGAAACTCCCCGTAGGGAGGGCAACTCCTTTTTAAAGGGGTGTAAGGCATCAACAATCAACCCCAAGGATTTCCCCCAAAATATTTTTATTTTAGGTTTTCAAATGGCATCCCTATATACCCGCTTTAAATTTTTCTCTATTCACAGGGTTGTGCGATAGCTTTCCCCGGGTATGTAGGGTAAATGGCCTTTAACCTACACTTTTAAAAACTTTTTTGGGTCGGCAGGATGATGATTACCTTTTACAATCCCTGGTCCCCCAAAAATACCTCTGTTTTTTCCCCAAGGGCCCCTCTGCCTTCTAACTCTTCTGCCCCTGCGACCCCCTTGTCCCTTCCAGGCATCTTACCCCCCTTTAAAACCCCCCACCACTCAATACCCTGTCCCTTTCAGACCTCTCTATCTCCTGAAGACCTCTCTATCTGCTTCAGAGCCCAACGCCCCTCTCAAGTTTAGGCCCTTTTTAGAGTCCTCTGTATTTCCGGCATTTTTTTCCCCTTAGGCTATGTTCACACCTTATTTCAGAACGATTTACATGGATTCCCCGAGAAAACCCCCTTCTGAAAATTTGAAAATCAGTTGCAAAAATGCCACTAATTGGGGGCACGTATTTGAAACCTGATTCCCGACGGTTTCACCATCCCCTCATTGAAGGTGGTGAACCCGCCGTAAAAAATTACATGCACTTTGTTTTCCTCCGGATTGCCGCGAAAATCCCCCCGGGGGCAACCCGGCACGGAATAGGGTGTAACACGAGCCGTATTTTCTATGAAATCAAAGGAAAAAATGGGCTTCTTTTTTCGATGATTTGCCACGGTTGAGATCGCAATCCGTGGGCAAACCCGGCGAAATAAGCCGTGTGAACGAGGCCTTAAGGTGCTTTTGACCACAAAGATTTACTCAATGCCTCTTTCAGATCTCTCTATCTCCTTAATGCTACTCTATCTGCTCCAAATGTTCCCCCTTCAATTTTTTCTGTGCAGAGCCCTCTGTCCCTTCCAGTCTCTCTCCTCCCAATATTCCTTTGTCCACCCAAGGTCCATTTTATGCCCGGGACCCTCAGCCCCATTTTAATTCCTCCCTTTACACCATATACCCCTCGCATGAACACCGTCTCCCCTCCTCCCCCTCTTAGGGGAAATCCCCTTTGGGGGGAAATAGATTTTAAAAAGGTATATCAAAATATACAAAAACCCTTATTGGGCAACAATGCTACAATAAGACTAACCCATATATAAGATTCAATTATATGGGAAATTATTGGGGAAACAGAAAAGTAACTTGAAAGCCCCCAAATGCAAAACCCTAAAAGGGCCTCTCCCCGACCAGGGGTCCCCATTACCATATCTTACTTCCATACAGGGTATTTCAACTGCTACTCTACACTCATTACAGCTATGACCCCTCTTTGAAAAATTTTATTATTTATTTTTGGATCCAACGTTTTACTCCAGTTTTATGGGGGGGGAGGGGGTAACAGGAAGTTGCATCACACAGAAAATAATAAAAACTATGCAATATAATGCAACATAAAAAATGTAATAACATGACACACCAATAAAAATGAATTATATGTGAGAGTATAATATAATACTGTATTATGTAATATCTTATATAATTCCGTATAATGTAATCCAATCAAATCTATATAAATATTAATGGCCAATTACAATAGATTATAAACTCTGAGTATAGCTGCAAAACCAGTCCAAATGAACGGGACCTCCAATCCCACAACGTGGGATTGCAGGTCCCGTATAACAGAACCGGTACTTAAAGAAGGGGAGAAGCTATCCCCGAAATGTCCACGAGGTGCGTCTTGTCCTGCTCCGATGTTGGCGTCTCCGGCTCACCAGTATGGGAGCGCTACTATGGAACTTTATTGATGGCGTAACTAGCTGCAACCATATACCTGAGTATAAGGTTTTCATTGTTCTATGTGTGAACATACTGTGAAATACGGTTTAATGTCTTTTTAAGAAGGAAGATGTACGATTAAATCCAATCAAATCTAGCAAAATGTAACATAAAACAACATCATATTGTAACTTATGATATGATGTTGTTTTATGTTACATTTTGCTATATTCGATTGCATTACGTTATACAGTATGATATTATGCTCTCAAATTATAATACACTATAATTCATTTTAATGGTATGTCATTATAATTTATAACGACATACCAATAAAATGAATTATAGTGTATTATAATTTGAGAGCATAATATAATACTGTATTAGGTCATATAATATAAGGCAATCAAATATAGCAAAATGTAACATAAAAAACTCAGTTAATAACATGACATACCAATTAAATGAATTCTAGTTTAATATAATATAATTTTAGGATATAATACTGTATCATGAAATACAATGTAATATAATATGCAAGACATCATGTAATATAATCTGATATTATGTAATAAGTATATAAAACCTTCTACCTGGTGCAGTTAGAGCAGATACAATGAGCAGGTGTCCCAGCAGGCGGTTCATGGTGAGCGGCTCTCTCAGTTCAGCCTTAGCAGACATATGATCTCCTCTGCATTCCTTCTTATTTATGTACCAGTTCTTCTGGTGAAGAAAGCGGAAGTTTGTAAAGTGAGATAATTTAAGTGGGGATCAAGATCCGATATTATAAAAGTTCTTTGGTTTTTTTGAAGGGCACAGCCGCATGACTCTGGAATATCAATTTTGGATGAATCAACTCATCCCCTTTTCTATGCATTGTGTTATCAGTTTGTTTTAATTTCATGTGACTGTTTAATGGAAAATCCAACAAATAGAAAATAAAATAGAAAAGATTGGTAAAGACATTTCAATAATGAACAAATACTAACAAAGCCTGTTCCCTGACCACACGGCATGTACTGCACTCCCACTTTGTGGGATAACATCAACCACAGTAACTTGCTGGGCCCCCAAGAGAATTATTGTCAACCTACTAGATAATCAGGAAATGGATGGTTTCACAAAAAGTCAACTAAATTGTAAAAGTACATAAATGGCCCCTACAAAAAAATATGGTGAAAAGTTGTTTTATATAAAACCCCAAAAACATCCCAAGCCCCTACACGCTAAGGGTGGACTAGACTGAATCCTTAGAGGCAACACGGCCCCCGAGTACTTGGGAAAAAAAAACAGGTGAGCTAATTGCAAAGCAGAGTCAACCCCCCTCCAAGGGGCAATTGATCTAAAAACTGCAAATTGAATTGATACCTGTTACCCCACAGGGGAAAAAGCAAGTATAAACAGGGGGGGATTGCCAAATGAAAAAAATACCAAAAACAACACTCCATACCCTCATGCATGAGGGGGGGGGCTTGGGATTTCCAAATTGAATAGATAAGGGGATACGAAGGGTGATTAATACAATAGTGTGGGGTGCACCTGCTGGCTTAAACCTATTATGACCAATATTTCGATTGGCAGGTGCCCCGCACTTTTAGGTGTCCAAAAAAAATAAGACCCCTCCCTCAAAGTATTTTTGGGGGAAATTAAAAGACATACTGGAAAAATATTTAAAAATGAGGTTTTTAGTTGGTATGGGGGGCCCCAATACGCAAGCTCGCAATCCGGGCAAAAGTCCTTATGTCTTGCAAGTTTTCCCCGCAACAATTTACAGCAAAAAAACAGAAAAAATTGGGGTTTAGTACCCCATAAACATCAAAGGCCCTACTTACAGTTCAATGGTGGATAGATGAACCCGTAGCAGGCAACTTGGCCAATTGCACTTGGGAAAGATAAACAGGTGCATATAAACCCCCCCTTCAAAGACCAAGTGGCGTTCCATTTGTCTGGATGAAAAAAAGGTTTAGTCTCCAGAGGTGACAAGTCTTTGTCATACAAAATGTGGAATCTGTGGAATAGACGTCGTAGGCGCTGACCGCAACAGGAATAGGGGAAGGCTTCAAAAATGACTAAATTACAATAAAATATTAAAAATTATGTAAGTCTATAGACAGTGTCAGACTGGGGTGCCTTGGGCCCACAAGTGGGTTGATCTTGGTGAACCGTAAATTGTTCTTGGGCCACCAGTAGGTTGTTCTTGGGCCCACCATGGGGGTTTTTTTAAGACCCCCAGTGGGTTGATTCTTGGGGCCAAACCCAAGTGAGGTGTTCTTGGGCCACCAGTGGAGTTGATTCTTGGGGCCCACCATTGGAGTTTATTCTTGGGGCCACCAGTTGAGCTGTTTCTGGGCCCACCAGTGGAGTTGATTCTAGAGGCCACCAGTGGAGTTGATTCCAGAGGCCACCAGTGGAGTTGATTCTAGGGGCCACCAGTTGTTCTGTTTCCGTGCCCATCAGTGGAGTTTATTTTTGGGACCCACCCTACAGCTACTGTAAATGACTGTACCTGTCTCCTATACTCTGCCTCTTGCTTTTTGCCTCTCTTTTTCTGCTTTTTTGCCCTCCTAAGGATGTATATGCAGTTAAAAAACAATTTCAGGTCTACCATCCTCAGTTGCCCACTAGAGGTTTGCCCTATTCCCCTGTGGGCCAGACCAAACCTGCCTATAGAAACAAAGTTTAAATGACCTATACCCTTCCCTTCATCCACATCTTCTTCCCACCAGTGGTTGAACTTAATGAACATAGGTCTTTATTTCAGTCGCACTATGTCACCCTGTAACTATAGATTACCATAACATAGATAAATTTAAAAGAGGATGGAAGTAAGAGAGACAACAACGTAGACAATACTTCAGTGAACCAGCTTCAGTGTACTCAGGTGTAAGCCGACCATTTAGAGGGGAAGAAGCCATCTGCATATGAATGTCCATGAAGGATAAATCCTTTATTGGTGCCACACACATATATACAGCAGGTTAATGTCACAGGTATAGAACCCTGACGCGTTTCGAGCCACTACGGGCTCTTAGTCCTAGCATGTAAGGAAAGCATGTAAGACGACCATTCACTTGAATGTTGGGGGTGGTGCGGCTCGAGGCTTGGCCGCATGTGATGTCATGTATTTGGGCAGGGCCCGCTGCAGTGCTATGCCTGGGGGCCCATAGTTATGTTAAGACGGCTCTGCCCACAGCAGTGCTCCCTCACTCTATAGCTTTTTACAACCAATTGTGTTTCTTTCATGATAAACCTCCTTGTCATTTAAAACAGGGAATTTCCCCATCCCCCATTGATGTTAAACCCTTTCCCTTTGCTACCATACCTGCCCAGTTTTTGGGGCCCGTGCCCCACCCCCTCTGTGTACTCATTAAAAACCCAATAAAATTTTCGTGCCCACCCCAGTTTAACGGGGATTCACAAGATTTCTTGAAAAAGGGTTTAAAAAAGGGGGGAAAAACCATTTCACTATGCAAATACCGCACGGGAAAATTTTTTGTTAGGTAAAGGGCTAAATTTGGAACGGGGGAAAATTGCCTTCCAAAATACAAGGGGCATTTCTCATCGCTGGACCGCGCCGCACCGCCATTTTTTGTGCGTTTTTTGCACAAAAAAATTTGGGGTTCGAATTTAGTTTCCCCCAGGGGCCCCGTAATTGGGGCTCTGGGAATCGGCCCGGGGGGACGGTCGGGTTAAAAAGATACTTGGGTGGGTTTGGAAAAAAAAAAAATAACTAAAGAATTGTACAAAATTTTTCCCAGAAAAATTGTTTTCACTTTTTAAAACCCAAAATTTGGAAAAAAAAATTCCTCTTTTAAGAAAATTAAACATTTATTTAAATATTTTAAAAAATAAAGGAGCAGTTTAAGGAGAAAAAAAAAGGGCCCTTTAAAAAAAAAAATTCCCCCCCAATACGCAAATGTCCAAAAAGGGTTGTTCGGGATGGGAAAAATACTCTTCCACTCTTGTTCCAGAAACAGCGCCACTCTCACCTAAAAGGACTTTGTGAGCGCTTTTGGGCGGAAACAACCTAATTTAATTTTTTTTTTTACTGTAAAAAAATTTGGCTATCGAAAAAGAGGGGCCTTCTTTTTATAAAAAAAAAATTTTTCAAACTTACCCTCAAAAAAGCCCTTTTAAATGCTGGAAAAAGAGGTGAGATAATTGGGGGCAAGACCCCAAACGTTCAGTGCTGAAAAAACCCTGTGGAGGAAAATAAGAGAAAAAGGCAAAAGGGGAAAAAAAAGTTTAAATGTTTTCCTTTATAAAACCCAAAAACCTTAACTTAAAGACTTTTTATCTTTTTTTTCTTTCATGAGGCCCGAAAACACACCACCCAAACCCAAACATGGGACGAGGGGGCCTGACATGAAAGGGGGTTTGTTTTGGGTCCCCAGTGACGCTGTGTCTCCCGTCCGGAAAATCCCCACTTTAAACTGCCCTTATTGACTGAAAAATTTTCATTTGTATAAAAACAGGGGAAAATTTAAAAAATTTTTCTTTTAAAATTTGGGATCATTCTCAGGAAAGTAAACCGACATAAAAACCCTGTTACATCTGGTTACAAAAGTAAAAAAAAATGAGCAAAGAAAAAAAATTTAACCTCTCCTGGTAAAAACAATTTCGGGATACTTAAATAACCCTTTTGTCTGTAATGTAACTAATTTTAAATATAAAAATAATTTCTTTTTCCCCTTTTTCAAAAGGAGTTTTTTGTAGCTTATTCTTTTTCTTTGGGGGCCCAGTTTTTTTGCAGTTATTTTCCAATTTTTTTTGGGGGCATTTTTTATAGCATTTTAAATTTTCCCTTGTAAAAGGGGGGCAGTATTTTTGTAGTTTTATTCTTGTAAAAAAGGGGGCAGTATTATAGTTTTTAATTTTCTTGCACTAGGGGGCAGTATTATAGTAGTCATTTTTTTTGTACATGGGGGGAAGTTTTTAGTAGTTTTTTCCCTTGTAAATGGGAAAGCCCAGTTTTAAAGTGGGTTATATTTTGAAACATGGGGGAAACTTATTATAGTAGTTTTTTTTTTTTCCCGTACATGGGAAGCGTTTTAAAAGTGTTTATTTTTGGTTTTAAAAGGATAGTTTTGTAGTTATATTCTTGTTTTTTAGGACTTATTTTGTAGTTAAAATTCTTGTACTTGGGGGGCGTATTTTTGTAGTTTTTATTTTGTAAAAGGAAATTATTTTTTTAGTTATTTTTTGTAAAAGGGGGGGCCAGTATTTATAGTTTTTCTATTCTTTTTACATGTTTTTGGAAAGGAAAATTGGTCATAGGTCAAAATCGGGGCCCCCGCCCTCCCTACCACAGGGTCCCCCAAGTCTGAATCTACGGGTTTGGGGCCTCCTTTTCTTGGGGGGACCCATTCTCCGGGTCCAAATTCAAACTCTTTATTATTTGCTTTGGTTCCCGTTTATTTGCTTGCCTCGGTTTCCCTTTCCTCCAACGGGGCACTGTACCTTTTGGGGACGCCCCTTTGTGACCCTCCCCCTTATTAAACCTTTTTCCCACCGGGATCTTTGGAAAAGTGGCCATTTTTCCTCAGGTTTTTCGGGGGGTTTTTCCCTTTTTTCCCTTTTACTTTTTTTGGGTTTCCCTCTCTCTCTGACTTTTAGATTGCTGGGGCCTGGGGTAGAGCTGCTACTGGGTGCTGTCCATCCTGCTTTTGGCCCCTCCAGGGCTCCTCTCTTTCCCCCGCCGGGGGTTTGGGTCGGGGGTGGTTACCTGTGTGGGTTTTGTGGTTCTGGCTGGGTCAAAAAGGCCCACCTCCCCCCAGGTCCCCCGGGTTGTTTGTCCCCCCAGAAAGGGCCCTTTTCAGGGGGAGCCCCTGCGATGTTAGGGCCGGGCTTTTGGGGCAATTCTAATGGGCAAATGACCAATTTCTGCCCCAAAAATTGAAACCGGGAATCTTCTGGCACGGGGCCCCTTTTGAAAATGGCCCTCCCCCCCCAACAGGTTCCCATTTCACCCACCGGGGGGCACCATTGTTCTATATCCCCCGGCCCCCCAAAACAAAAGATTTTCGGGGGGGACCAGGGGAAAGAAGCAGACGCCTTCTGCCGGTGATGAAAAAAGCGTGGTTGGGAAAGTTGGTGGGTGACATTGTGCCCCTACGCGTTTTCCAGGGAGGTTTTCCATTCCCCCTCCACCTTCCGATCTCCTTCATCCCCCTGGTTTAGTGGGCCCAGGGAAGGGCCCACAGTTTTCCCCTGAGCAGACCCACAATGTTTTTGGAAAGGGGGAGGCTTCTTTCCCCGAAAAAGGGGTTGGTGCTTTTACTGTTTTTGGTTTAAGAGATGGGAGGGGGGGGGGAAAACCCAAAAACTTGTCCCACCCTTTTGGCCCTAAAACCTGGTAAAGTGGCCCAGTTTCCAACTAGTTTGGGAAGGGTATTTTCTTTCCCCTCCCGGTCGGGAAAGATTAATCACTGCCGGGGGGCTACTAGGGGAAGCCCATTTGGCCACCCCCAATTTAGGTCTCCCCACCAAAAAAAACCCCCCTTTACGGGCGTCTTTTTTTGGGACCCTTATTTTCTAAAACCGGCCCAACATTCCCCCTTTAAAGGGCCCCTGGCCCGTTTTTAACTGCTTTTGGGGGGGTTTTAAAGGGAAGGTGACCCTCTGTCCGGGCCCTTTCCCAGGAGGGGCAGGGACTAGCGCCGCCCCCCTGAAGGGGGGGGTGTACGCGGGGGTGGGATGCTGACCCCCTACCTAGGGGGTCCACTAGGGGGGTAACTTTTGGGGGAAAGCCCTCAGCAAGTGGTTTGCGTGCCCCTTCATCCCCCTTCAACCTCTAGGGGACTCTCCCAGCAATGGCCCAACAGGCTGAACCAAACCTGGGGGATGGATTTTTGCCCCAAAAACAGACTGCAAGCCCATTATCCCCGCAAGGACATTACCAGCCCCAGAGTGTCAGCAGCATCGGGAAACCGGCATGTCCAAAAAATTGCAGAAGAGTCCTGCACAGCGAGTCCTGAGACCCCTTGCAATGCGGGACTCCTGAGTACCCTGCACTACAGGGGCCAGAAAAATCACCCTGCACGGTTTTCAACTGGGCCCCTGCTTGCTGCTGCACAGATCCCTCCGGGGTTTTTGAGTCCCCCGTCCTCCCAAATTGTGCTCTCTGCGGGGACTTGTAGGGGCCCTCCCTTGCTCCCACCATTTTACTTCAGGTAAGTGTCCTGTTGCTGGTTTTACTGTCTTGCAGTGCAGGCTGGGGTTCATGGGGTTTGGGATGCGGGACTGCTGGGGCCTTTAGTGCCGGGCGTTGTCCTTTGGTGGTTTTGGGGTTAGTTGTTCTGCAGATCCTGGGGGCTGCTGGCCCTTTTTCCCTTTTTAGGGGACCCCCCCTCTGAAAAGGGAAAAGGCTTGCTGGCCCCCCAATTTTTGGCCTTTACTTTGGTTTGGGTTTGCTAGTGGGGCTTTTGTGGCTGCGACCTGTGTTTTGGGTTCCCTGCCTCTAAAAAATTCTTTTGGGTTCCTGTGGGTTTCCCCCGCCCTTGGTCCCGTTGTTTCCATGATAGTCCCCTTTTCCCTTCCCGGGTCTTTTCCAGCTGTGCGCCCTTGGACCCCAGCTTTTACCCTTTGAGGTCGTGTCTCCCCAGGGATGGGGGCCCCTTTCCCATCAAAAAACATGCAGTGGTTTTTTTTTGCGTAGGCCCTTGCCCTTCTTGAGGGTTTCCTTTCCCTCTGCAAAAGTGCGGGGTTTGGTTGGGCCCCGGTTCGTTTGGGGGGGGCCCCTTTTGCCCCTTTTCTGGGGGGGTCTGGAGGGCGGGCTGGCTTCGCTGTCCCTGACCCCCGGGGGCCCACACCCCCTGGGTTGGGGCCCGGCTCCCAGGTTCCCTTTAGCTGTGGGTGTTACTGGCCCCTTGTAGTTGCCTTTGCTGTTTTGGGCCCTCCTCCATTTTTTACGCCCACTGTTTGCTGTTTCCCCAGATCGCGTACGTTCAGACGCCATTATTCCCCTGCTGCTGCAGTTTCTGTGGATGGTTGTCTCCCCAAAGAGGGGGTTCCCCGGGGTTTGTTTGGGGGGTTTGGGCGGGGTCTGCACCCCTCCCAGGTTGCTTTTGGCTCTCCCTTCCCCTGCTCCCCTCCCCCGCTTCCCTCGCAAGCTGCATTAATGGCGGGTTTCTTGACCCAAAATTTCCCATTTCTGATGTTTTTGTGTTCATCAATGCTTTCCCATCACTTCCATGACTGCTTTTTAAACCTTCACAAAATTTTCTGTAATTTTTGGGGTTTTTCATCCGGGGATAGGGGGAGCCGGGGGGTTTAATTTCCCCAGATTAGGCCATGAAGCTGGGCTTTGCTTGAGAGATTTTACTCCCAGGGGGGCCCCCGACCGGGGCTTTCTCCAGACTTCGGGCTCAAAAAAACACCCCCAAAAAATTAGGGAGGCAGTATTTTTTTTGTTTTATTCTTGTACTTTAGGAGGCAGTATTATAGTAGTTATTTTCTTGTTATAGGGGGGGGGTATTATATTTGGTTTTTGTCTTTTTTCTTTGGGAGCGTATTATAGTAGTTATATTCTTTACTTTGGGGCAGTATTATAGTATTTTATTTTTCTTTTACATAGGGGCGAAATTATAGTAGTTTTTTTTTCTTTACTTTGGGGGCGTTTTTTAGTAGTTATATTTTGTAATAGGGGGCGAAATTTTATTTGTTATATTTTGTACTTGGGGCAGTTTTTTTAGTAGTTATTTTTTGTATTATAGGGGGCGTTTTATAGTTTTTATATTTTTTTCATAGGGAGCAGTATTTTGTGGGTTATATTTTTGTACAAAGGGGGCAGTATTTTTGTTGTTTTTATTCTTGTTCACAGGGGGCAGTATTATAGTAGTTTTATTTTGTACATTGTAGCGTATTTTTGTAGTTTTTTCCCTTGTAAAAGGGAAAAGTTTTTATAGTAGTTAAAAAGTCTTGTCCCTTAAAGGGGCAGTTTATAGTAGTTATTTTCTTGAAACAGGGGGGGGGCGGGGTTTTTTATGGGTTTTTATATTCTGTACATAGGGGAGTTTTTTTAGTAGTTTTATTTGTCAAAGGGCAGTTTTTATTTATATTCGTGTACTTTTGGAGCAGTATTATTAGATTTATATTTTGTACATAGGGGGCAGTGTTTTAGTGTTTTTTTTCTTGTCCCTTAGGAGAAAGTATTATAGGTTGTTATATTTTTTTCCCATGCGGGGCGATTTTTGAAGTTATATTTTTGAAATTAGGGGGCAGAAATTATTTTTTAGTTTATATTTTGTAATAGGACCCACTTTATAGTAGTTTTATTGTTTATTAGAGGGATAGTATTATCAATAGTTTTTATTCCGGTACATGGGAAAGGGCTTTTATTTTAGTAGTTATTATTTTTGGGGAAAATTGGTGCAGTTTTATAGTGTTTTTTTTTCTTGTCCCTTTGGGGGGGCACGTTTTTTATTGTATTTATATTCTTGTACACAGGGGGCCCGTTTTAATATTAGTTATATTTTTTGTACATTGGGGCGTATTTTTGTAGTTTTATTCTTGTCATTGTCCCCTATTATAGTAGTTTTTTTTCTTGTAAAAGGGGCGGGGCTAGGTTTTATAGAAAGTTATTTTCCTTTGTACTTTGGGGCGGGTTTATAGTGGGTTATATTCTTTAAAATTGGGGGCCCAGTATTGTAGTAGTTTTATTCTTGTATTGGGGAGCAGTTTTTTAAGCATTTTATATTTTGTACTTAGGGGGCAGGTTTTATAGTTTTTTTTTTGGGACATGGAGCAGTTTTATGGGAAAAAAAAATTTTTAAAATTTTGTTTTAGGAAAAGGCAAAATTTTTGAATTTATATTCTTGTACATTGGAGGCCCCATTATAAAAGTTAAAATTTTTTGTACATAGGGGCCGAATTATGAAAGTTATATCTTGTACATAGGAGCAGTATTATGGGGTTTTATATTTTTTGTAAATAGAGGATAGTATTATAATTTTTAAATTTTTTGGGTACATAGGAGGCAGTTTTATAAAATTTTATATTCTTGTACAAAGGGGGCGTATTAAGTAGTTATATTTTTGTACAAGGAGCAGTATTATAGTAGTTAATATTCTTGTACATAGGAGCAGTATTATAGTGTTATATTCTTGTACATAGGAGCAGTATTATAGTAGTTATATTCTTGTACATAGGAGCAGTATTATAGTAGTTATATTCCTGTAACATAGGGCATTATTATAGTAGTTTATATACTTGTACATAGGAGCAGTTTTAAATAGTAGTTATATTTTTGTACATAGGGCAGTATTATAGTAGTTTATTCTTGTACATAGGGGGCAGTATATTATAGTAGTTATATTCTTGTACATAGGGGGCCAGTATTATAGTAGTTATATTCCTTGTACTTTAGGGGCAGTATTATAAGATTTATATTCCTGTACATAGGGACAAGTATTATAGTAGTTTATTCCTGTAAAATAGGGACAGTATTATAGTAGTTATATTCCTGTACATAGGGACAGTATTATAGTAGTTATATTCCTGTACAAAGGGGACAGTATTATAGTAGGTATATTCTTCTACATAGGACCATTATTATTGAAGTTATTGTTTTATAGTTATGGGACAGCATAACATATGCTCTATTTTTTGCCATGAATGACAATAAACACAGTGTCAAGGGATCAAGGACTGTGGAAATAGTCTGATAATATATTTTATTAGGGTAATACGCTGTAGTAACATTAGCTTGTTACATCAGTTAAATTCAGACTTTCCTATGCTATCAGTGTTTCCAACAATAAAACCTGCTCGGGTGGTTTGAACTCTGCTGCTCAGCTGCTTCGGGCAGATTGTCGGGATTCCCTGATATGTGTCACCTTGTAAAAATGATTACATAATTACATAATTCCTGAATTACCTGTTCTCACTATTTTGCTGCTGTGGAGTTTGTGTGAGTCCTCACCCACTGACTGTGCTGCTGAATCTCAAACAAATCTATTAAAGTACTTCTACTGCTCCCAATGGGCTCTCTCCTATTTTTCTATTTCCCCTTCTCTCAGTGTTAGGGAAATAGCAATAGGAAGGGGGAGGAGGTTGTAAACAGCAGATCAGACTATGGGAAAGAGGGAGAGGATCCAAGGAGGGCAGCTCACAATGGTGGTATATATGGATAATACAGACAAGGCACAAAGAGAATCACTTAGGCTGTGTACAAGTATAGAGAGAAAGCAGAGCACATACAGCAAACCATAGAATTCTAAACACTTAGGGCCACATGTATGAAACTGTTTAGGTCTAAAACTCACTCTTTTGCCCATAGTAACCTATGGGCAAAAAAGTGAGTTTTCGACCTAAACTGGTTCATACATGTGGCCCACAGAGCTTACACCCAGAACATATTACTGGAAGGACCCCCCTGTATGAGAAAATCTGGAACTAAGAACAGCTTCAAACTGAATATCAGAAGGCTGGAAATGAATGGAGGAATGGAAATTGCGGCCTGAAACAATGTATGATTTTTTACTAAACAAATTATTAACTGTGTAAAAAATGATTTTCTCTAAGTCAAATGTGTTTATAACCTTTAAACCAGGACCACCCCATTTCTTAGATAGTACATGGCTTTACCCAAACAGTTTGACTAACACAAACTTCCCGCTTCCTGAAATTAGTAGGACCCCATTGGTTGCCACGCACAAACCTGTAGATATGTAATCTAAGCCTTTACATGGGACTGCACAGTTTTATCAACACTCGGAGACTGAGCGTAGAAGGGACACTAAAGTGTTTGTCCATCGCTGAACACAATTTTACACCTTACTGATATTATTCAAAAGGAGTTGAGTCATTTATTTGACTTATCTTATATTTGGCTGCAGAATACTGTCTTTATTATACTCCAGAACTGCACTCACAATTCTGCTGGTTGTTATAGAAAACAGCTGAGTTCCTATAATAAATTGGGGGAGGAGGGACAGGTTGTTTTTTGTGTCTTGTGTAAAGGACACTTCCAAGAATGTAAATCATAGCAAGGTCTGTGCAGACAATAAACAAGCAGGAGGTGCAATGAAATGTCAGATCTAAGTCCTAAAGATGTAAAGATAGATACGTTGGATGGATATTGGAGAAGCCATATTAATGATTGGGTAGTTTCATGGGGCTCCCAGAACATAGAGGTCCACTAGAAAACTATAAAAAAATGAAAAATATTTTTGTTATAAGAGGGGTAATTAAAGAAAATGAGAATCCCAGGGGTTTTATTTTTCTGCTTCATGAGGGTCAGATGTTAGGTTACCACATTATACTGTGGAGAACTTCTACATCTGTGTCAGGATAGTGAGCAGCAAAAGATGAAGTTCCATGTGCAGAAGGAATCCCAATCAGTATTGGATTGGGGTGCCTGGAACCCCACCAGTGGAGTTGATTCTTGGGGCCCACTAGTGGAGATGATTCTTAGGATTCACCAGTGGAGTTGATTCTTGGGGCCCACTAGTGGAGATGATTCTTAGGATTCACCAGTGGAGTTGAGTCTTGGAGCTTCACCAGTGAAGATGATTCTTGGGCCATAGTGGAGATGATCTTGGGCTCCCCTGGAGTTGGGTTTCCCTTGGGTCACACCATTGATTTGATTCTTAGGCCCACCAGTGGAGTTGATTCTTTGTGCCACCAGTGGAGTTGATTCTTTGGGCCCACTAGTGGAGCTTATTTTTGTGGCCTACCAGTGGAATTGAAACTTGGGGCCCCCAGAAATTGCCTTTGGGGTCCAAGTGGAGTTGATTCTTGTTGTCCACCAGTGGAGTTGTTTCCCTTGGGGCACCAGGGGAAAGTTGATTCTTGGGTCCCCAGTGGAGTTGATTCTTGGGGTCCCACCAGGGGAGTTAACTTCATATTTTAGTAGGGGCCTTGTCAGGTATTGCAGCTCAAAACTACCGGGACTGAGCTGCAATACCAGTCACAGCCACTACTAAAAGTATGGCACTGTTCCTGGTAAACAATGAACAGAGAGCACTGCAGCCCCTTCAATCAGCTGATCACCAAGAGTTGGCCCCCATGGATCCAATATTGATGGTCTGTCTTAATAGTAGATCATCAATTATGTAGTTCTGGAAGGCGCTTTTAAGTTACACATCAAGGTGTTATTATATGAAAGACTTTGTTCCAACAAACAACACAATTCTCAACATATGTGCTTTAGATTATTTATTGCTCTTCATTCATTTTGCACCATCATATTCTATGTAGAGAATCCATAGGTGTAATGCACGGTTACAATCTAATGTACAAAGTCAACCATTGGCACCGGTCATATGATATCAAAGATGCAACTTTCCATTATTGTTTTCATCGAACATTACTAGACTAAGACATTGAACAGGAATTTCAAAAACATTTGTTAGAACAGACAAAGGCTGAAGTTCAAGCTCCTGGGCCTCAATGCAAAATCTGTAAGAGGGTCCCCGAGGTACCAGGCGACATTCATAATACAAGAGTCTTTGGGTTCCATTGGGAACTAAGGCTAAGATCCAAGTGTAACTTGTAAACCACCAAATCCTGAGAATAATGATATAAATGATCTTGAAAGGAAGAGGAGACACAATCACCACGTTCCATGGAAGAGATGCACACCAAAGTACGATATCACTGGTAATATAAAAAACACAGGAGGTTTTGTCCATGAGTAGAAGAGCTGGTACAGACTTGGCAGGAAGCACACTGATACTTTGCACCTGGCATCACCTGGAAGTATCACAAAGCCACAGAGGGTGCGATACATTCATGAAAAGCTTCATGTTGACAACATTCTCAAAAATTTTCAAAAATAGTGCAATCTTTTTCATTAGACTCTACACAAGGGGGACATCGATGCCACATTTTGGTCTTTTCGGCTCCTGTTGGCTCTCGGTGCTTTTTGCTTTGCGTATTATCAAAATCATTCAAAAAAAATTAGAATTAGATATTTAAATTTTTTTTCAAATCATGAATTTGGCCAACAAGGCTGTAAATATGGAGAACAAATATCCAACGCGGAGGTCGGCGGCTCCATCACTGCAGAACGTCTTCATGTCCACGTTCAGCCCATCGACGTCCCCTTTTTGGTTGCCAAGTATGTCGCAGAAGCTTTGGGTGGCGCAGCCTCGGATCGCTTCTGTGAGTTTAAGTGTACCTGGACAGAAGAAGGATAAATATTGAAGACAACCAGAAGAAAATATGTCTACCAAACATAGAAGAACTTAACCAAGTCTGTTTGGGCCTTAATGGGTTAGACTTTTATAGTACACGGATAGGATATAAAATCAAAGGGTGATAGGTTCCGGTCCCACCTCTGAGACTCACATATAACTAGGGAACAGGCACCCAAAAGTGTCGGACCAAAATGAAGAGCCTCTATGGGAGTTTCCAGTACAGGGGAGCACTGTGTTCTCTCTTTTCTGATCTATGGGAGATCACAGTAAAGGGCACTGTGGTCTCTCTATTCTGATCTATGAGAATTCCCAGTACAGGGGAGTGATGTGTTCTCTCTATTCTGATCTATGGGAGTTCCCAGTACAGGGGAGCGCTATGTTCTCCATTCCCTTCTATGGGAGTTCCCAGTACAGGGGAGCGCTGTGTTCTCCATTCTTTTCTATGGGATTTCCCAGTACAGGGGAGCGCTGTGTTCTCCATTCTGTTCTATGGGAGTTCCTGTACAGGGGAGCACTGTGTTCTCCATTCTGTTGTATGGGAGTTCCTAGTACAGTGGAGCGCTATGTTCTCCATTCCCTTCTATGGGAGTTCCCAGTACAGGGGAGCGCTGTGTTCTCCGTTCTTTTCTATGGGATTTCCAGTACAGGGGAGCGATGTGTTTCTCCATTCTGTTCTATGGGAGTTCCCAGTAAGAGGGAGTGCTTTGTTCTCCATTCTGTTCTATGGGAATTCCCAGTACAGGGGAGCGCTGTGTTCTCCATTCTGTTCTATGGGAGTTCCCAGTACAGGGGAGCGCTGTGTTCTCCATTCTGTTGTATGGGAGTTTCCAGTACAGGGGAGTGCTGTGTTCCCCATTCTGTTCTATGGGAGTTTCCAGTACAGGGTTGTGCTGTGTTCTCCATTCTGTTCTCTGGGAGTTCCTAGTACAGGTGCCCATTCCCCAGTTAGATCTGCATCCTAGAGGTAGGACCCACACCTATCAGGCTTTGATGGCATATCCTATCCATATGACATTAAAGTCTATGGTGGGAACAGCCCTTTAAGATTTACGATATTTTCATGTTGTCTGCTTTGGTCAAGAAGAAATCCTATTGATCCTTGTGTTTATGGGGTAAACAGATTGGAAGTTTTTTTCCTCTACATCTAGTAATTTTTTCCTAAGAGCTTGATAAAGTTTATATATACTGTACATGTAAGTATGGGAACTACCCCTCCACACACACCTATGTGTTGCCCATGTGGCAGAAAAACTTGATCTTGTGCTACACTGCACCTATATGCAGGCTCGGACTGAGCCGCTGGGGGGCCCCGGAGGCAGTGCCGTCGCTCCCCGGGGCCCGTCCGCGAATCCGGTCCCTGGACGCCCGGGACCTGCGTCCCAAGCGCCCAGAGACCGGGCCCGGTAGCCGGGGACTAATGTCCCCGCCTCCCGGGGCTGCGCGGTGTCAGCGGAGCACAGCGACACTAGCGCTGCGCTCCGCTGATCTCCTCGGCAGGCTGAACGCGGGTTTTGCCTTCAGCCTGCCGGGGCCGGCCCCTACGTTAGGGGGGTACGT